>JAGFNK010000023.1:0-267755 GCA_025769875.1 Russula earlei
TAAGAGCGCAGTGGTGGCAGTTGACTGATCTGAAGGTGGGGCGATGGAGATGGCTGGCAAAACTAGGGGCGCGGTGGCGGCGGCTGAGACTGAGAAGGCTGAGGCTGAGGGCAGGGTGGAGACGGCGGCGGCTGGCGATGCTGGTGCTATGACGGACTGGGCTGAACTGACGAGTACGGGCGAGGCTAAGACGGAGACTGATGCGAAGTCGGCAGCTGGCACGACTGAGGCTACTGTGGCGACGGATGAGGCGACGGACGAGACAGTGCGTAAAGAGTCGTGTGGCTTATTCATCAACCGTCCACCTGTCCAAACTCCTACTCCAGGACGACGACAGGGCGTTCTTCCCTTCCCAGAGCTGCTCACCATACCTTGCTCTACCCCTCCATTTCAACCCCCTAAACCCTCATGGGCTCAAAGCAACGTGCTTCAAAATGCCGGCCTGCACCGACATGTACTACTGGCCAAAGGAAGGCTGCCCGAAAAAAAACTGGTGGAAATGAAAGTGACAGCTCAGGCACTCCCACTCGACTGAAGCGATCACAACCACGAGCTCAGGCTTCCAAGACATCCCTTCCTGCTATTGATAAGGATGGGGAGGAAGAGTCCTATGCCTATGTAAATGCAGAAGCCTGGGAACTCACTACAGCACAAACGCACGGACCACAAGACATGCAAAATTGTCGCAAAGGCGCACGGCCTCGATGTCGACTCACCCACACAGCTATATGGCTGGCCGCGAATTGCTTACAAGAGTACATATGTGCATATTCCTTTCGTGCCATCTCCTCTTCGTCCTCACATCATCATCATCGTTGCCGCCAGCACGCCACCCTCGCCCCCATCAACCGCCGCACACCCTCACCCTCAACGCCCCTGCCTTCACCATGCACTGACGAGTCCCAACGCACAGCCGAAGAGCCCCGTACCACACCGCCGTCTTCGTTGCCATCGGACGGTGTTGCTACTGTACATTTCAGTATGCTTTTCTCCCCTTTTTTACTAGACTCTCATTTTGTTAGTCAGAGATCTGCATGCCTCCTATGCATCCATTTCCCAGCCTGCTGCCGTCTTCCCTCTCCCTTTCTACTTCCACGCCCCCTCGCTCCTCTCCCTCGCATCTGCCATCCAAGTTCTCCAATTGTCCTACCCGCAATCACATTCGGCAGCGCCATCAGCACCCAAGCAACCACCCCTCTCCTTTGCATCGTCTCCCCCTCCTCGCGTCACGACTCGACCACACCCCTCGTCACCACACCTGGCTTCGGCCATCCTTCACAAATCGCCACACGCCATTACCACAGCCACTGGAGACTACGACTCGATACCTCGCGTCGTCCAGCTTCGGTCCCCTTCTCACGTCTAGATTTCCTTTCATATGACTGTCTTTTGTGCTTTTCCTGTCCCTTAGCCTTAGTTCTAACCTGTATCTGCTACCATGTTGAATAAAGTTGCCCTGTTGTTCCCTTATCATCTGTGTGAACCTCAGTGCAGTCGAATGAACAAACGCGTTCTTGCGTTCCCACTAGGTGCTCCTCCTCTTTGGAGCTTCAGTCTTATGAAGTCATTCTGCATTCTTGGACACACTTCACCACCCCATGGGCTCAGGTGTGCACTTCCTGGGGGGGCTCCTTCCCAGCACACGACCGTGCTACTGTCACACGATATGAGGGAAACGACGTTGCACACCACAATGCTTGAGTCAAAGACACTATGGGGCTGCCTCAAGACAGCCCATGGGTACAACATGAGGGAAAAATAATAGATATAGACCATGATTTTGAGTTGTAATTCATCTAATACATATGTGGAGGTGGCTTGAGACCAGCTCCACCAATTCTCACTCAAATCTCATGAAAACAATGGGGCTGCCTAGCCCTCATTCAGGCGATTCAGGGACAATAAGTTTTATGTGAATTGAAGGTGTTTTGAGGGAGATATTCGCCCCGCATGTTTGAGAGGGTTTTCTGCACCGATTTGGGTGGAATTCAAACTCCGCCAAGTGCGCTGAAAACGGCAATAATTTTGCACTCAAAATGATATCCAAAAATGGCAAGTGCAAGGTCACATGAAAACAACAGTAATGCCCAATAGCTATGGTTTTGAATATGAGTCCTTCACAGCTCAGTGAATTGAATCAGCAGTTCTGGCTTCCTTGCATCCTCATTATTGTCTACATCTGCCTGAAGAACACTTTGACTCCCTCAAGATCTTCCTCTTTTCCTTCAAGAACACATGCACACACACATCCAGTCTTGTGCCCATGCTTCCAAGACATCAAACTCATTGCCTCCAAGACATCATGTTGGAGCTATGGAATAAGGGCTCAGTCTTGTGTGTAAAAGACTGTATTCAGGTTAGTATGCTAACCTATGGAATAAGGGCTATGTACAGTATTAGCTATAAGGGAATGTAAAGGAAGGTGTAGTACTGACCTCAGTCTTGTGTGTAAAAGACTGAGGGAAAACAAATGATAACTAAATTTGAATTATTTACATGTATGGTCCAGATTGTCCGTTCGCGCAGCACTTAGCGGCTGCACGTGCAACACATCAAGCCTTGCATCTCAACTCTTGCTTGCTCCCCTCTTGGTTTCTTCCCTGTCTGTACTCACACTCAGATCAAGTCACATGGACTCCATGTGCCTGTGGGGGCACGCTATAATTGGGTTCAGCACCTCTTCCCAGTTGTTGTCTGTGGGACCTTGGACAAGGGTTGAAGGATCTTTTGAGAACTTGCTGAGTGGATTTCCCACCATCACCAGAGGGGTTTCACTTAATATTTGCTCAATTGCTATGTGGGGTTGGGAGAGCAGCTGCCTTGTCAGATGGCAGCCTGCCACCACCAAATCCTTTTTTTTTTTTTGGCCTCTGGCCGGGCCCCCCCCCCCCCCCCCCCACCAAGGTTTGGGATTCCTGTTCTGCCACCCCCTTGGATATGGCCAGTCCTGTCAAGCTAGAACAAGCAACGTACAACAAACCTAAATGACAGACGAGATGTTCAATATATCTATATTCAACAGCTTGAATGTGGCCGGGGTGTGTGTTTTGTGCCAGTGTAAGAAACGAACCATTCATAATAAGTATATGGTAAACTTTTTTGTGGAACCGACTCCATAAAACGGTATGCACAGATACTAACCTTGCAGGTTGATATGAATCATTGCTACATGTGAATTGACTGCGATGATGTGGGGGCAATCACTGTCTCACTTCCTCTCGCAAAAAGTCTCGTTCGATTCACCTCTGATCTCATAGTACTGGAATGTCGATGCCCATGCAGTCAACAACTCAACCACTCTACGTTCCCGAGCTTCCTGCTGAGCCTTGGTTCCTCATCTTCCACTTCATGACCTCTGCACCCATATTCACATCCGCTCGTTACAAGCCCTTCCAGTTCTGCCACCACACCACCGCAGCGCTCTCCAATGCAGCACTCAGTGACAAATGCACCCTCACACACGCTAGTATGCAACAATGGCGCGCACTTGCCACGGACATCCTCTACGAAAACATCCACATCGGCCGCGGCATCTCCGCGCTGCACGCCGCCTTCAGCAACACGGAGCAGCCTGAGCAGTCCATCGCAGATGGTGGCGCCACCCCACGCTCCCCACGACACCACGTCCGCCGTGCCGTCCTGCCCTAAGAACACACCGCCACGCCAGCCCACCATGCCCTGCCGGTCCTCGCGCTCCTCGTGCTGCTCCCGCACCTTGAGGTGTTCATGCGTCCCCCAACGTGCTATCACGACTATGACCACCACGGCTGCCACACCCCGCACCACCACCACGGCACAACCACAACCACGATCAGGGTCACGACTGCGCCTCCCCCATGCTTTGAGTTCCCGACCGGCATGCTGGCCTTGCCTGCGCTCCGCCGCCTCGAGTGGGCCTTTGACCCGACGGGCGCAGCGACGTGGGCCGGCAGCATCAATGTGCTCGACGATGTGCTCCGCGCTGTGTCGGCCCTGGAGGAGCTTGTCCTCGTCGGCCACATGCCATGCCGCCTACACATGGGCGCGAGTGAGACCCCACTTGTCACACGCCAATCAACGTACTGGGTGCTCCCGGCGCTTGAGAACATTGTCATGAGGGCGGCACATCAGCTGAGCCGCTCAAGCCGCTCTGGGAGGCGTTTGGCGGCCAGGTGCATGTGCTGGAGATGGAGCTTGCGATGGCGGGTGGCGTCCCAATGGTAAATGTGAGCAGTATCGCCAGTGCGTATCCTGCACTCGAGGAGGGAATGTGCATGTGCTTGCAGAGGAGGTGAACCTGCACTGCAATTGTCAGGACTCAGATGGCAGCAGGAAGAATCCCTGGGCTTGCGCGCATGATACCCTGCAATGCGTTGGCATCTGCGTCATTGCCCGGGGGTGGACGGTCAGGATGTGGGTGGCAATCGCCAAATACGTTGCCAGGTTTGCCAGGTTTGAGAAGGGGTGTCTGGCGCTGCTCAACATTGTGTTGTATGTGCAGGACGTGGGAGTCACGGTGCAGAACACAGAGTTCCATGCGCTCTGTGAGACATTGTTATCGAGTGGAAGACAGTTGGTTTTACGCTCAGTTCATGCACAGTCAGTCCTCTTCATTCAAATATTGACCTCGCATCTAGCAAGAACTGGAGTTTCTGCACCCTCTCCAATATAAGATATTTGAAGATGGCATACATACCTTGACGCAGGGGAGAACATCATCTCATTTAGGCTCTATAGTGGTTTCTGATGTCGACCCCAAACCGTCCTCCCACGGCAATCCTCTTGACAAACAGTCTAGCCGCATAGGTGCAGCCTCTTGTGCCTGAATTTATTCTCACCTCCATCATGGAAAGTGCCTAAATTTCCATCGCTGGGCAATCTGGAGCAGGACGCAAGCATTCTGAAGCTGGAATGATGCATGGATAGATGGTATGCTCTCTCTTCCATTGAGATCACATACCTGGGCCTCGGTGGACGCTGTTGTTGTTAGTGCTACATGTGCAGAAGGCAGAGGCTTGGGATAACAAAAGTTTGGGCGATCTGCACGGCATCGCGGGAGGACACTTGGCTGTGGGTGTGGGAGGCTGTCAAGAAGCTCTGATGGTTGGGGAGGCATGGTAGGAGGACTCCAGAGCAATCGGAAGGGATCTACTTCCATGAGATGTTGTTGTTGTTGTAGTCGATGTAAAACAAAACAGTTGCGCTGCGATCACGCTTGGCTCAAAGCCCATCTGACAAGTATCCTTGGGTATGATTCTGTTCAGGATCTGTTCAGGATCTGTTCAGGATCCAAAGCAATGTGCAAACAGATCCAAATACAGTAGAGCAAGCAAACATGATGGGCAGGAAGGGATAAGTCGACTCTGCTTATAGTCAACTCAGTGCATAATAAAAGTAAAATATTTCAAGTGCTGAGTAGGCTCTGTTGTGGCCACAAATTATATTACATAAGTAATGACCTTAGTTGAGCACGAAAAATGTGACAAAAAAGGTTAAATATGGAGAGTCTACTCATTCCGGCACAACTTTTAGCCAGGCTAGGGTAAATATTGTGCCGGAATGAGTAGACTCTCCATATTTAACCTTTTTTGTCACATTTTTCACGCTCAACTAAGGTCATTACTTATGTAATATAATTTGTGGCCACAACAGAGCCTACTCAGCACTTGAAATATTTTACTTTTATTGTCCACTGAGTTGACTATAAGCAGACTTGACTTATCCCTTCCTGCCCTTCATGAAACTATGATTTATGACATGATAAATATTCATCGAGTCGAGCTCTCATTCATCATCTCATCATGCCAGCCTTAACTCAAGAAGAAGTTACCCCAGATTACTGTCGTCTTCACATGACCTTGCACTTGCCATTTTTGGATGTCATTTCAAGTGTGAAATTAAAACTGCTATATCTCAACAGTTTCTCAACACATTGCCTTGAAATTTTGCCAGTAGAACCTTATATACTATATCTAGGTGCAGCTAAAATATGGGAGTCTAATATTCAGTTCTTGAGATGTTGATTTTCAGGTGCTGACATGAGTGCAAAACTTTGAACTGCCATATCTCAACTGTTTCTCAACAGATTTACTTGAAACTTCGACAGTGGGATCTCATGTCCTGTATCTAGGTGCAGCCCAAGAGTTGGGGCATAATTATCAGTTCTTGATGTTTCGATTTTTGGGTGCAATCTGAGTGTGAGATTTCGAACTGCCATATCTCAACTATTTCTCAATGGATTGCCTTGAAACTTGGACATCAGAACCTCATGTACTGTATCTAGAGGCAGCCAAATAATTGGGTTTCATTTCACATTGTGGGGTGCCGACCCCAAGCATGATAAGATTACATTTGCTCTACAGCTGAAAACATGACATGATACAACTATTTACAACTGTAGCACATGAGAAGGACATGCTTGAGGTGTTCATGGGAGGTAGTGATTGCGATCGCATGTGAATGTGTGAGGAGTGGCGCATAAGGAAAGTTGGGCTTAAGGCACGAGGATACGACAAAGTGGAAGTGGGAGCCTGTCAGGAGATGCAGATCTGGGAAGGTGCGGAAGCAGATGGGAGAGGGTGGGTAAAGCAGGACGGTCTTGTTTGTATGCACCAAGACGTCTGAACAAGGCCATCAGGAGCAGGTCCACCACGCAATCGGAGAGCATGGGGGATGTATACGCACATTCGTATTTATTGGAGGGCCAGAGCTTGGTCAGCTTGTCCACTCAGGTTGCAGATGAAGAGTTGTGTCAAGACTCACTGTTGAACTATCCAGTTCAAGAGCGAGGGATAAGCTCGAAGACAAGTCGATAGACGTCCAAGACCGCGTGGGCAAGGAGTAGAACCCAGAGGAGCAACAAATACCAGAGAGGTATTGTTACTGTGAGAGTAGAACAATCACGCAGGGAAGAGGCCAGGGTAGTCACAAGGGGATGGTCCTTAAAGGAGTATCCCAGGAATGGAGAGTGCCGTAAACAAATGGACAGTCTGAGGACTGTCCGCTACTTTATTGAGCGCTTATATACTACAGAGAGCTGCTAAATAGGGAACAAGTCATAACCTTGTTATCAAGCACAATAGAGTGATGAGTAAGAAGTCGGAGGACGCTTACTGAGCATGCTCAGTCATGCTCAGTAAGCTGCTGAGTAAGAAGCTTCTCTTGATGAGTAAGAGCTTCCCTTGTCCACGTGTTCACTGCTTTAGTCCATGTGCAAGCACCTGATTCATTTCCTGTTAGTTAGTTTAGGGCCGGTCATTTGAGGACTTGTAGTTTGGTTATGGAATAGTGTTATCTTATAAGGCCCTTATATAGTTCTATTAGGGTCCTTAGAGTCGACCCTAATACTTCTATTAAGGTCCTTAGTGTTGCCTTATAGTTCGTTCTATAGTTATTAGAGTTGGTCTAATAACGCGTTGTAGGGCCTTTGATACTAGGTTAGTACCTATTGTAGAGTTCCTAGGGTCGTTCCAAATGGTCCTTAGGAAGGCTTTAATACTGTCCTTAGTTGCTAGAAGGGTTGCCTTTAATTGGGGCTTGCTGTATGTCGATTGTGCCGAGAATCGCTCGCGCAACAATGCTGCGCGCGATATTGTGGACACCTCTACTCACCCCTTTTGCTCGTGTGAACAGGGTGGCATCATAGAGGCTGGGTTTCCTCCTATAAGGAAGGGTCCTTCAAGGGCCCTTTCTGGGGAATGGTTCATGACAAGTTGGGCCATCCATCCATGACTCAGCAGAAGCAGCGGTGGCGGGATGTTATGGCGTTGCAGCCGTAAGAGCGTTAGCTCAAGGTTCAGTGGGGCCGGCTCAGAGAGACTGGGTCAGAGGTTTAGCGTCTCAAGGCTGAGTCAGACAATGACTCAGTCTGCAGACAGAGTTGATCTCCTGGTTTCACAGAAGAGGAGGACGATGATAGAGCAAGAGGGAATAAGAGGATTGCAAGGTTTCCTCCTAGTGTGTTGATGTCAAGCAAGGTAAAAAAAAAGCCAGCACAAGTAAGTTGTGATTTTGAGAGAGGATACAGGGCAAAGGGATGCGACAGGAAATGGGACCAAAGCTAAGCTTGGGGCATTTCCCAGCTTCTACAGGTGCTTAAATACTGTATGTAGTGAGGCTGTACAGTACCATAAGCAGAACAATAGATAAAGACGAGCCAATAGCAAAAGTAACTTGACAATGGATGAAACACAATAAGTGAAACACAATAGGTGAAACACAATGAGTGACCATCAGCATCAAGGGATGAAACAATAACCAAGGGGATGAGGGTGACAAGAGAACAATAACAAAAGGAATTATGGACGGACTGACAAGGGGGTAGATCACAACACGGGATGCCAAAGGAGGAGGACATCATGTTCAGTCACGTTGGCACCAGAGAGAGGATATTGGATGACAACTTTGACGGCGTCTGGATAGACTGCCCAAATGCGCGTGGAGACGACATCAGTGGCAGAATCGATGAGCGGCACAATGACAAAGTCTGTGGCGAACAAGATCAGGAGGGTATTGATGGACAAGGTTATGATCGATGTGAGGCGAGTTGCAGGAAGAGAGAACAGCATTTTCCATAGCATGTCTTTTTTTTGTTGGTCTGTGGGGGCAGTCAGAACAAAGTGAGGCGATAGACAAAGGTGAGGAGCAAGGCTTGCCTCGTTTTGAGCCGCAGGTGCAGTCGACTTGTCTTCCTTGGCATCCGTTGGAGGGGGAGGTGGTGATGGTTTGGAAAGTCAAGGTGCAAGAGAAACGGTCAGGCATAAGCGAAATAGAGACTTGGAAGCAAGTATCTACACCCACAGAATGGGGCCTAAAGCATGTTCATGGGTCAGAAAGCAGCTGAGAGAGAAAAAAAAAAAGGGCCGACCACACGAAGAAAAAGATATGAAAATAGAGGACAGTCGGAGACTGCGGAGAGGGGAGACAGGGGAAGGGAAGAAACTTGGGGCAGCAACGCCGCTCAGTACTCGCCATGCCGTGTCATGTGAGAACAGGTACTTCATTGCAGAAAATGCCAGCTCAATTGGGTTATAATCAGGGGAATAGGGCAGCAGAAATTCGACATGCATGCCCCTAAATACAAACAGGAGGGTCAATGCTTGTCAATAGATGTGAATAGAATTTACCAAGATTCAATAAGCTCTAAAATGGCAGGGTCCTTGTGAATTCGACAATTGTCCATAATAATGACTGAATTGGGGGCCGGAAATGGCTGCATAGGATCCAAGAGGAGATTGATGAATGTGCAGAAAAGCTCAGTGTCAAAAGAGCCTTCAACAATGTCACAGTGTATAATACCATCATTGAGAGATAATGCAGGAAGGACAGAATATCTGGCACATGAAAATCATGAGTTACATGGCGTTATGGATGGCATGTCACTCACCGTCGTCCTTGACAGAAAAATGCCTTGCACATGGCTTTCCTGCCACGAATAGCCCAAGCTTGTCCACGGTATGTTGTTCAGCGATCAACAGAACTCTCATCCACAAAGATAATCTGATTTGGATGCTAGGTTCCGATACGTGCAGCAAATGCAGCTTGCTTTTCTTCACAATGCTCAAGTGCAGTGCGTGAGAGCTGTGCATCATGTATCAGAAGCTTGAAATGTACATAAGGAAAAGTGCGTACCTTCTTCAAGCTATAGCCAGCCTTGACAAGTGTCCTCCATATCATTGACACTGATACTGACACCCCACATGTCTCTAACATTTCCATACACAACTCATCAAGATAGAGATCTGGTGGGCTATTCAGAGTTGTCAACAGGTGCCGTATGGGTCCAATTTCAATAAAAAATGTGCTAGTACATTTTTTGTGCCACATACCTTGACATCATAGTCACAAAGCAACCGATGGAGTAGAGGTTTCGCTTGGCAGGGAAGTTTGACACCACCAGTGTGCTTGAAGTTGGCGAGGATCCCTTCAACTTTTCGCACACTTACATCTGTATACATGGAGATATCCTCCACCAACATGTTTGTACTGAGACCAATGATGATCCATTGCACTTCTTCTGAGATTGCTTTGCCTTGAGCCATGGCAGTGATGGGTGTGTTGAAAGTTTTCCCTCTTTGGGTACACTGTGACCAAAATGGACATCTCTATCTCCGACCTTTTGTGCTATCTCACTCAGCCTTGTCCATTGTCCATCCACCATCAACCCTGCATCTGTCACACCTGCTGTATCCTTATTGTCAGCCATCTTAGCTTTGTCAGCCGCTCCATTCTTTGCCTTTCCAAGTCGTCGCCATCACATCCCCAGTTCTGCCCACTGCTGCCTCTTGTCCATTGGCACCTGCTTCGTCCACTGAGTCTTCATATTGCCTGCCACCATCATTTCAGCATCACCGGCTGTCTACATCACCAACACTATCCCTGTCTCTAGTTGTTTCAATTCTGTTGGCCATTCTGTTGGCCACATGTGCTGTCACCGACTGGGGGCGGTGTCGCTGACAAATCGGTTCACGTGCGAAACAAGCGCAGCGAGTCGAGCGAGACACTAAGTCCTCACGAGTTTCAGGGATCTCGGAGACTATATTGCCAAGGCAAATATGTTCCGCGGAGAGGAGGAACTACAAATAAGTCTTCGCGTTTGAGAAGACTTATGAGTAGAAAGGTTTTCAGACGATGTGCTTGATGTCTTGCAAGCCTACAAGTCCTGAAGTTCGAAATCCAGTGATATTTCACAGGAGAACAAGCTTAGGGCTTGTCCTCGTAAAACAGCAGTCTTATATACATGCTAGATACTATATCAAATAGTATCCTTGAGGTGGAAGTGAGGCGATCGAACTAGAACACGCAGGAAACGTCTGGTATGTGTGAGGCTATGGAAGGATCATAAAACACGCGGAAAACTTGAGACATGTCTGGGTAGGCTTATCCGGTTGCCGGTCCGGTCCGAAGTACCGGTTCTTGTGACATTACCCCCTTGTTAAGGTCTAACCCATGTAGGGGTGAACGTTAGAGACGCAGTGATGGGTGTGGTAGTGGAGTTGATCTCGAGGAACTCGACATATTTTGTGTGGTTTACAGCGTCGATGTGGGGTTCTGCAGAGTTCTTCTTTGTGGCCATGGCAATTGCAGAGAACGCAGGTGGTGATTTTGGGGCAATCGACGGTGTCATGTCCCCCATCGAGACACCAGGAACATTTGTCGGAGGTACGAGGGGAGAATTGATACCAAGGGTCCATGATTGCCTCCTTAGCATCTTTATGTTCCTGTTCAGTTAGTTGCGGCATGGATTGGAATAAGATTCTGGGTTCGAGTCGGGTTTTGGCGTTAGCTCTAGCCAACTTGACCTCACTGTCCTGAATTTCCCACAGCATATCATGGTAGCGTCCTCTAGCTGTCACGAGTTGGTTGGCCATCTGTCGTGCTTTCTTTATGGCGAATTGATATCGAAGGACTTCGGCTTCAAGGGACAGATCTTGTTCAAGGGTGAGGGCTTCGTTGACGGCCTTGGTATGTTTAAGCCCTTCTTTGAATAAGAAGGCGTCTTTTGTGGTAAGGAGAGGGCGAGGGTAAGGGTCGGCACGAGCTCGAATCAAGATTCAGTGAGTAGGACACCCGCGGCCATATGTCACGGTGACGGATGGGAATCCGTTGGTTAGATTGGGTAGAACGAATCGTGGGGGAATGGTATCGTCTTCATTGCCAGGGTCTGGGATTAGTATGTCGAGCCCCAGGGTTCCCTCCATCCAATCATCTCCCAGTTCGCATACTTCAGCTGCAGTATCTGTTCCCGGAGCTACAGGTATTGTATAGGCTGGTGGGGGAGTGTCGTTGTTTCGTGGAGGTATGGGAGTAAAGTTTTCGTTGAGGAGTATCAAGTTAATTGGTTGTTGAGGGATGGGTGTGTCGAGTCGAGGAGGGATGGGGATAGGGTCAGGAGAGGGGGAACGAACGTGATAAGATGGGCTGCGGGCAATTGGAGAGTCAGTTCCTCTGGTAGGGGAGCGGTTGCCAAAGGCTTGCAGTATGGTGGGTAGTGTTTCTTCGTGCCAAAGTTCTTGGGCTTGTGCTATCATTGCTGCATGTCGTGCTGCACGTCGTATCAGGAGTCGAGCGTTGATAGTCGCGGCCGTAGACGGGGATGGTTCTCTAGAGATTGGTAGAGGAATAAGAGTTGGGGAGTGTGGGGGAGTAGGGACAAGAGTAATGGAAGAGGAGGTGGGTGAGTTGACGTTGGAGGACATGTTGGATTGGGAAGGATGGAATGGTGAGGGATGTTGATTGGGATTGGTGGTCTTTTTTATGCGTTGGGTCGTCCAGCTGTAGCGGAGTAGAATTCTTTGAGGAGTCTGGGGGCGTTGAGGTTGTGATGATCGACCCATGAGTCATCTGATGATGGGTAGCCTTTCCAGTGTACAAGGTATTGGAGTTTACGTGTTCGTCCAAACCTTCTGGCATCTAGAATGGCCTCGATCTCGTATTCTTCTTCGTTATCGATGATCGGAGGAGGTCGTGTGAACGGCGTGCCATATTCTTCCGTTTCTATATATGGTAGGAGTAGATTGACATGGAAGACGTCGTGTATTTTCATCGATGACGGAAGTTGGAGTTGGTAGGCGACTTTAGAAATCTTTTTTATGATGGGGAAGGGTCCGTAACGTTTTGGGGTCAGCTTGCAGTTCCCTCGTGTTTTGAGGTTCTTGCCTTCTAGCCATACGAGGGTTCCTTCTTTCATTTCCGGGTTATCAGGTCTGGAGGGTTGTTGTTTACGTTCCAAGAGTTGTTGTGCGTCGCGTCTGGATTGTTCTAGTTCTCTGAGTCGATTGGTTGAGGCGGGAACGTTGTTGTCCTCGAGGTTTATGTCGATTTGGGGTTTGAATCCCATGAGGAGTTCGTGTGGTGATCATCATGATGTTTCATGTTTCCACGAGTTATGTGCATATTCTGCAATGGGAAGTATCTTTGCCCAGGAGTGTGGATGGGTTGCGGTCCAGGGTCTCAAGTATTGTTCTAGCCAGGCGTTCATTCTTTCAGTTTGTCCATCAGTTTGAGGGTGGAATGCAGTGGACATGTTTTGTTTGATGCCTAGGCTTTTACATAATGCTTTGGAGAAGTTTGATGAAAATCGGGGGTCTCTGTTGGATATGATTCTTTTGGGGACACCAAACCAAGGCACGAGGTGTTTTAGATATTCGTGTGCAACACCTGTTCCATCGATCGTTTTGTTACATGGAATAAATTGGTTGCTTTAGAACATCCTTGATTGACAATGGTGAGGATACTATCGAATCCTTCTGATCTTGGTAAGTCGGTGATGAGGTCCATTGATACGTATTGAAAGGGGCCTTGTTCGACGTGTGTGTCAAGTGGAAAGGTTGTGGCTTTCTTTCTTGGTAGATTGGTTTTGGATTCTTGGCATTTGGCGCAACCTTTTACATATTGTTCTATGAATTGTCGTAGTTTGGGTCCTTCATAGTGTTGTTTGACTAGGTCCCATGTGTTGGCAATTCCAGGGTGTCCTGCAGGTGGGGCATTGTGAAATTGTCGTAGGATTTCTCGTCGTTTGTCTAGTTTGTCAGGTAAGTAGATTTTCCGTGTGAATATTTCAGGTAGGAGGAGGGTGGTTTTTTGTTCTTCTACCCCCTTGTTAAGGTCTTTGCGACGAGAAAGTGTGTCGGCGATTGTATTGGTGTGTCCGGGAATGTGTTCCATAATTAAGTTAAAGTCTTGCATATATTGCATCCATCTTGCTTGTCATCCGGTTAGTTTTTGTGGTTCTTTGAAGTATGTCAAATTTTGTGGTCTGTCCTTATTCGAATGGGTTTCTCTGCACCCAGGAAGAATGGTCGGCCACTTTTGAGGCCAAAGATGACGGCAGCTAGTTCTTTATCGTGTGCGTCGTAATTTCTTTCTGTGTCTAGTAGTGTTCTTGAATAGAATGCTATAGGATGGAGTCCATCTTCATATTCTTGGGAAATAACTGCTCCTATGGCAAATCCTGATGCGTCAGTGTCGAGGATAAATTGTTTGGTCCAATCTGGAGTTCGGAGAACTGGGTAGGATACGCATGTATCTTTTGGTGATTGGAATGCTTGTTGTTCTCTGGGTGTCCATTCCCATTGTTTGTTCTTTTTTGTCAGGTCATTGAGTGGTCTGGCTTTAATTGAGAAATTTGGAATGAAGTTGCGGTAGAAGTTGCAGAATCCAAGGAAGCTGCGAACTTCTTTTAATGTTTTTGGTGTAGGCCAGTCTTCAATTCCTTTGACCTTTACTGGGTCCATAGTGATCTTTCCTTCGCCAATGATTACACCTAAGTATTCGACTTTTCTTTTGTGGAATTGGCATTTTTCTGGTTTAAGATATAGGTCATGTTGTCTCAATTTTGATAGGATGTGGTTAACTTTCGATTTATGTCTTTCTTCATCATTTTCTGTGGCGATAATGATGTCGTCCATATAGATCTTCAACCATCCTTGAGTGAGTTCTTCTTGAAAGATGTCATCCATCATTGTTTGGAAGGTTGCTGGAGAGTTAGTTAATCCAAAGAACATTACCGTTGGTTCAAATAATCCGTCGCTGGTTTTGAAGGCTGCTTTCCATTCGTCTCCCTCTTTAATCCTAATGTTGTTGTAGCCCCATCTGATGTCGAGTTTAGTGAAGAGTTCTTTGCCTGCTAGGGCATGTATCAACTCTGGGATTAAAGGAAGTGGATAGACATTAGGTATGGTCCATTTATTCAGGTTTCTATAGTCTTGTACTGGTTGAAATTTGCCATCCTTCTTTTTAATCAGGAAGAAGCCACTCGCATATGGTGAGTTGGATCTTCTAATTCGCTTTAATCGTAGATTTTGTTCGAGAAATTTTCCTTGCTCTTCTTTCTCTTTGGGAGAGAGGGGGTACACTCTGCAATTGATTGTTGTGGGGGCGTTGGGTTTAAGATCGATAGCATGATCCCACTTTCTTGGCCCAGGGAATCTCTCTGATTTTTGTTCTTCAAAAACTTGACCATAGGCATGATATTGGGGGGGGACTATTTGTTGCCAGGTCAGTTGTTTTGATTGTACTTGGGATTCCGCTAATTGTTGGGCGATTGTAGTTTTTTGTAGTTGTGTTTGTACCCAAAGTTCATCGCCCTCTTCCCACTGTGCGATGTTCTTTATCCATTCTGGTGTTTCTTCGTCTCCGGATAAAGTTATCTTTCCTAACAATGTTCCATTGGTCCAATTGATTTTGGGATTTGTTGATTCAAGGAAGGGGTACCCTAAAATTAGATCGTCTTGTCCGATGTCTGCTATAAGGAATTGGTGTTTGCTTTTTTGTTCCAATAGTTCTAATTCCAAGTCTACCGCTTGAGTGATTTTTCCTAGGCGGTTAGAAGTGTTATCAACGTTTTTCACCACTCTAGGTGTCAACAATTTTCGCGTTTTCAATTGAAGTTGTTTGGTTAATTTAGGGGATATGAAGCATTCAGTTGCTCCACTGTCGATTAACGCAGTTTTCTTTTTGGCTTTTGAGGTTCCAACGTACATAGTCAAGTTGACCTGCATTGACTTTCTTCTTTTTATAATTTTATGTACATTGGTACCTAGGGCCCGAGCGATCGCCGATATGCTCAGGCATCCGAAAAATCCTTTCCCTCATCATCGTTGGTTTCTCCATTCAGCATCCTAATGAACTCCTCTCTTTCCTCTTTAGAGAGGGCTTTGGCAGCTTTTGCAACTTTGGCCGTCGCACTTTTTTCAATGATTTCGACAACGGAGGATTCGGATGTGGTGGTGGTCACTTCTGCCGTGCGTGCGCGTGTCGGTTCGCGTTTAGGGTTTGTGGGGCAGTCTCTGGCAAGGTGTCCTTGTTTTGAGCAATGGAAACATCTGCCTTCGGCGCGGTGTTTTTCCTTGTCAGCTTCGGTGATCGCTTTGCGTGCCGCACCTGCGCTGGTATCCATCGCGTTTGGGTCGCGTAGTGGAAGGCGTGCGCGTGGTGCGGTGGCATTGTTAGTGGTATTGCTGCGTGTGCCCCAATTCGAAAGGCGGGCCCAAGGGCGATTGTTGTTCGAATTGGTGTTCCTGTTGTGAGTATTGGCGTGATCGGTGAGGACTGTGCGTTTACGCATCCAGATGCGATGTTGTTTTTGGGCGCCGGTCATCCACTCTAAGAAAGTGGTTGGGTCTTCCTGACTGATGATTGCTTCAACTAATGGTTTGGGGAGGCCGCACGCGAACAAGCGCATAACCATAGGGTCGTCCGTGTGTAGAGACCCTCATCGAGCTAATAGTTCAAAATTGGCTATATATTCATCAAGATTATTCTCCTTCATCTTGAGTTCACGGAGTTGATCTTGTGCGCGTTCACACTCAGCGTAGTCAGTGAATGCTCTTTTGAACTGTTGTTCCATAGCCTGCCAAGCTGTCAGTCCAAAGGGGATTTCATCCGGGTCCATCATGACTTTTTCGAGCCATTCGTCCATCGCTTCGACCCAGCCATCAACGCGAGGTCCTTCCATTAGTGATAGGAAGTAAGCACATTTTTTGATGGGGTTTTGAGCAATTTTGCTATCGAAGTTCATCCTCATAAAGCGTCGGAACGCGGTGAGGAATGCGTGGGTGCGGGCACGGTCGCCGTTGAAGGCCTTGGGTGGAATACCTTCGAGTTTACCATTGTCCGAGGGACGTGCGTCGTGGTTGTACGTGGCGTATGCACTGTAGTCATCGGGGTCTGGGCTGGGAGGTCGTCTTTCGCGTCCTCTGAATCCTTGGAACAAGGATGGGCGTGGGTATGCCTGCGCCGTTCCAGACGACGCCAGTTGTTGGGGCACTTGTGCAGGTGGTTCTTCTGGTTCGTCGGCTGCGACGAAAAGTTGCGTCGTGGTCTGAGGTTCTTGTTCCATTGGTTTGGCGGGTGCAGGTCCGGGAGTTGGCGCATGGGACAGGTTCTTCGAGTTTGGAACTGGTTCTCCTGATTTGGTGAGCTGTTCCATATCAAGGCCCTTGAGAGGGTCAGAGATTAGTCCGAGGGCCGGGCATGCGACGCGGTAGGCCTCGAAGTAGTCTTCGCGGCGTCGGATTTCGAACCATATGCCGTAGAGTGTTCCAAGGCCTACTTTGGCCTTTCTATAGTAAGCATAGTACCCGGTCCAGGGTACACTGTCTATTCCCACTCTGAGGAAGTAAGCATTTTCTCTGAAGGCCTCAGGGACAAATGCGTCATCGAGGTCCGGGTTCAACTTGAAGGGACATTTGAGTTTCTTCAGTCCTTCTTCAGTGGGTTTTCCTTGTCCTTTGAATCTCCAGTCTCTAGCCATGGAAGTCATCTTTCAAAATTCGTTGTATTCGGGGGTGGATGCGTGTATACGCGTTCGGGGTCGAGGGTTCGAGGGTAAGCTTGTTCTAATGTCACCGACTGGGGGCGGTGTCGCTGACAAATCGGTTCACGTGCGAGACGAGCGCAGCGAGTCGAGCAAGACACTAAGTCCTCACGAGTTTCGGGGATCTCGGAGACTATATTGCCAAGGCAAATATGTTCCGCGGAGAGGAGGAACTACAAATAAGTCTTCGCGTTTGAGAAGACTTATGAGTAGAAAGGTTTTCAGACGATGTGCTTGATGTCTTGCAAGCCTACAAGTCCTGAAGTTCGAAATCCAGTGATATTTCACAGGAGAACAAGCTTAGGGCTTGTCCTCGTAAAACAGCAGTCTTATATACATGCTAGATACTATATCAATAGTATCCTTGAGGTGGAAGTGAGGCGATCGAACTAGAACACGCAGGAAACGTCTGGTATGTGTAAGGCTATGGAAGGATCATAAAACACACGGAAAACTCGAGACATGTCCGGGTAGGCTTATCCAGTTGCCGGTCCGGTCCGAAGTACCGGTTCTTGTGACATGTGCTGCCTTGCCGGCCTTATCTGCCCCAGTTGTCTCAATCCCAGTTGCCGCAGTCTCAGTCTCCTCCTCGTCTCCTCTAGCCGCCATTACTTCAGTCCAACCAGCCCCTACAAAGTCAGCTTTGTCTGGCTTCTTCCACAGCTTCAGTCTCGCTCGCAGCTGTTACCTCAGCTCATCCGCTGCCACCATTTTGGTCTCAACCCTGTCCGTCATTTTAGTCTCATGCAACACACATTGTCCAAGAAGGCCCCAGACCTGAGCTCAGTCACTCGCCACTTCAGGAGGAGCACAAACCGCCTCCACACCGCCAGTGCCTGAGACACTGCTGACACAAGTAATATGCCCCACGCCACCCCTCATGTCGCCTCATCCCTGTGGGTCTGACTGTGTCATACAACTGTGTTGACCATTAGGCATTCAAACATCCCAACAAGGTCCATTTCGCCATAGATTATGATTGATCAGAGCCATTTCTGGGTATCTCCATGTCGGATGGCTCATCTATCCAGACCGCTATCATTTATGAAGCCGATGAGCCCAACAAAGGTCGAGAGGTCCCTATGCTGAATTGCCACATGACATTTCTAGTGTTGCCAATGTACTGAAATCTCTCGGCATCAAGAAAGGCGATTCTGTCTCTATCTACCTTCCTCTGGCATGGCAAGCGGTCACTGCCCTCCTCATGTGTGCGCGCATTGGTGCCATAAGGACAATGCGGCTCTGGCAGTTGTTGATACAGTCACAACTCACCCCTGCAGAGAAGCCAGAAAACATGACAGAGTGGACGGCTGAACAAGGGCGTCGCAGTGGGAAGACTATCGCAACCAAAGCAGTCGATTTGGCACTGAAGGGCTGCCCGCATGTTGAGCATGTCCTCGTTCTTAGGCACACGGGGAATGTGCCAGAGATCTTGTCAGTGAAGATCCACTCTTTATTCTTTATGTGAGATGCCTGCTTGCACATGCCCATCAGCACGCATCTGAACTTGCTGCAGAGGAGGGAACCCATGACGTGCAAGTTTCATGTCTTGCTCAAGACCACACACATACGATAGTATGATGCACTGTGTGGGAGAACAAAATGAAAGGTAGACAGGAATGACGAAGGTATGTCTCCCTGAATCCCATCCTTCCTCCAGACCCCTCTGCTCCTTCACATGCGTCTGGCCGCTGACAGGTCAAGACTTGTACGCCGCCACTTGTGGTCCTGTTGTCCCTCGATAGAGAATGTGACAGACAGCTGGCCGCGGTCGGACCAGAAGGGAATAATGATTTCCACCTTCAGAGTCATGTAATTGAATGCCCAGGTGAAAGGGGCAAGCTTTCATATCCAAGGGTCAACAACAATGTCCTGATATCAGGTATGTATGATGCACCACATATGACAGAGCTGTCCTGATCCCTCTAATGATAAATGAGCGCATTTTTCTGCAGGTCGGGTAGGCGACAAAGGTAGTGTGCGCGTGAATGCCGCATCTCGCACAACAAACGCCAAAAGGTGCCCGAGCATCACACTGTCGCTCACCGCATCACTCTGGCCTACCAAGCCATCCCTCCATCGTTTGCCATTGTTCACCGCCGCTGTATGCAAGGGCTCGCAGCCCACTATTCGCCCATTCACTCGCAATCGCAATCGCTGCCTTGATGCACGCCTCGTGTCATCGTTTCAATTTTGTCTTATTGCTCTTCCATCAGTCCTTGTCCGGTCCCATGAATGTGCCCTTCTCGTGTGCTACATCATAAATAGTTGTATCATATCATGTGCTCAGCTGTAGGGATAATGTAATTTTATCATGCTTGGGGTCAGCACCCCAAAACGTGAAAATTCAATGAGTGAAACCAATTATTTGGCTGCCTCTGGATACAGTACATGAGGTTCTACTGTCCAAGTTTCAAGGCAGTCCATCGAGAAATGGTTGAGATATGACAGTTCGAAAAATCGCATGCAGATGGGCACCCAAAAATCGAAACTTCAAGAACTGATAATTAGACACCAACTCTTTGGCTGCACCTAGACACATTACATGAGATCCCACTGTCCAAGTTTCAAGGCAATCCATTGAGAAATGGTTGAGATATGGCAGTTCGAAATTTCACACTCAGATGGCACCCAAAAATTGAAACTTCAACAACAAAGAATTAGACCCCAACTCTTGGGCTGCACCTAGATACAGTACATGAGATCCCACTGTTGAAGTTCCAAGTCAATCAATTCAGAAACAGTTGAGATATGGCAGTTCAAAGTTTTGCACTCATGTCGGCACCTGAAAATCAACATCTCAAGGACTGAATATTAGACTCCCATATTTTCACTGCACCTAGATATAGTATATAAGGTTCTACTGGCAAAATTTCAAGGCAATCTGTTGAGAAACTGTTGAGATATAGCAGTTTTAATTTCACACTTGAAATGACATCCAAAAATGGCAAGTGCAAGGTCATGTGAAAATGACAGTAATGCTGGTGGGCTCTCTCTATGCACTATTCTCCTGGGCACATTTCAACCCATTTGTTTCTGTAGATTCCAGCAACTGGACTTGGACCCCTGGCTGTTGGGATACAGCCCTGGATGAATGGATGGCTTTCGCAGAAGGGGTGTGTAAGTTTCAACCCGAGGCTGGAGTCTTCGATCTGGGACCCTTTGCATCTATTCACAACACCACTGTGCTCATTTGTGAGTGCTACAGAGAGGCGGAGAAAGTTGTTTGGCAGCAAGCAGTCAACCTCCCACGAGACAGGATTATTTTTACTGGTCAACCTGGGATCGGTAAGCGCTTCTTTCTGCACATTGCTGTGCAAAGCAGAAACAGTCTCTCCAGGTAAAACATATTTTGTATGGTACCTCCTCATCCACCTCTTGGAGGACAACCAAACAATCATGTTCATTGTTGATGGGGAAAGCCCAATCCTCTTTTACCTTGATGGCATATATGGTGAAGATATGATACCCAGGTGGTGGGAACACATGAGTGGGCAAGATGGGCCAGTGGGCTGTTGGTGCAGCACAGAGTCAGGGATGCATGTAAATGATGCAGAGTGGTGGTAGAGCATGAGAGGGGGGACTTGTTTGAAGTGCATGTGAGGGGTTTTCAAGAACAAGGAACATGACAATTGTTATATTTGCAGGCAATAAGAAGCTATTTTATATGTTTTACAAGTATGTTACTTAAGGAATAAAATAGGGGAGTGTTTTAAGGAGATTTTTGGAGTCAAGAACAGAAGTAAAACAGAAATGAAAACATATAGTGAAAAGACTTTGGACTTCAATGGAAATAACACATTGCCTCTCTATGTGGCTGATGTGCTTGTTCCAGTTTTGGTGTGTGCATGTGATTGAGTTGCATGTTTGCATTTTTCTTGGATACAGAGTCATGGAGACAGTGTGGAATGTTCTTGCTTTTTGGACATTTTCAATTTTTAAGTGGGTCATACAAGGCCTGAGAAGGATCGTAGCAGAATGTATTTTCCCCTGAGAGGAGTGGAAAAAATTAGGGGATCAAAATGATCCCAGGGATGCACTGTGTTGCGCTTTCGTGCTCCTCCACATGTGCCCCTGGCGGCCCGAAACTGCCACTCCCCCTCAAGTGCGAAGCCCAAGGAAGGAGATATGAAAACCCATCTTCCACTTAGGAAGTGGTTTGGTCATCATGTCTACCACCATGTCTTCTGTGGGGCAATATGAGACCTTGAGTGTGCCTTTGGCAATAGTGTCTCTAATAAAATGGTAACACAAGTCAATATGTTTAGTGTGCACATGATAATTGTCCATCATGGCAAGTGTGAGTGCCACCTGGTTGTTGCAATAAAGTGTGGTAGGGGCAATGAGCAAAGGAAATAGCTCAAGGATGAGCTACTGGAGCCACATTGCCTCCTTCATGGTGTGTGTTGCTGTGACGTATTTAGCCTTGGCAGTTGATAGTGTGACCAGCTCTTGTTTTCAGGAGCTCCAAGAGACAACGCCTCCGTCAATAAGGAAAGTGTATCCAGATATGGCGCACCTGTGTTCTTGCGAGGTGCCATCCACATCTGTGTAGCCTATCAGGTCAAAGTGTTCGCCTCTGTACATGAGCTCTAAGGTTTTTGTTCCGGACAGATACCAGAACACGTGCTTCACTGCCTCCCGATGAGCGATGCCTGGATTTTTAAGGAATTGGGATAGAGTGGAGATGGCAAAAGCAATGTTGGGTCACGTCGCCACTGCAGCATACATGAGGCTGCCAATTGCCTCTTGGTATGGCATTCTCTTCATCTGATCAACTTCAGCTGGGTCAGTCAGGCAGTCGCTTTGGCTGTGCGTGATGCTGGGGGTCATTGGTGTGGCGTAGCTCTTCACATCTTGAGTCCAAAGTGCTCCAGGATAGTGGTGATGTAAGATTCTCGTGAGAGTGCAATGGTGTGTGCCTCCCGGTCACGTGCGACTTTGATTCCAAGTAGCCAATGGATTGGCCCTAAATCAGTCAGCATGTACTTCTGATTTAGCTTGTTTTTGTAATTTCTAATTAGCTCTTCTGAGCTTCCTGTGAGTATGCAATTGTCAACATGGATGGTGAGAATCAGGAGGTGGTTGTTGACATGGGTGTGGAACACTCCTGGATCTGCCCTGCTAACACAGAATCCAAGGTCAGTGAGAGCATGCATGAGTGTGTTGTACCATTGTTGCCCCGCCTGTTTCAGTCCATAGAGCAACTTGTGAAGTCACTTGACTGTGTTCTCCCCCTCAATTTTGTATCCCATCGGAGGTTGTAGGTAGATGACTTCATCATTGCCTAGTTCACCATCTAGGTATGCTCCTGTGAAATCAAAAGTTTCTATGTCCCAGTCACTGCGCGCTGCCAAGGCAAGGATTGTCCTAAGGCTTGTGAACTTGGCTACAGGGGAGAATGTGTTGAGGTAGTCAATTCTTAATCTCTGTGTGAATCACGAGCAATGAGTCGCACTTTGTACTTGTTGATGGTGCCATCTTCGTTGCATTTGATGCGGAAGACCCATTTTGAGCCCACTATGTTCTTGTGGGACAGGCATGGCACAGTGCTCTCAAGTCCCAGTTTGCTCCAGGGTCATGATCTCGGTATCCATGGCTGCTTTCCATTCCAGCCAGTCCTTGCATGCTTGTGCCTCCTTGAGTGATCATGGATTGCCTTCTGCATCTTCCATAGGATGAATGAGAGCATCGCTGGATGCTGCTGCATAAAGTGCATAATTGTTGGTGTTAGTGTCAGTACCGAAGACTGCCTCCTCCATGCTGGGTCCAGCCGCTCCTCTCAGTTTTCTGTGGCTGGTGTTGGCACCAGTCATCCCTTCTCCAATGAGGAGGCATTTTACCTTGTCAGATGGTTTTGGAATGTGTTCCAATCTCTGTATGGGCTGGACTGGCGATTTCACCTTCCTCGGTGTCCTTGGAACTGGGGGCGATTTCTTCTTTGGTGTGACCAATACTGACTGATTGGGTATGTTTTCCCACAGGTCTTTATGTTCCAACTGCTCCTGTGGTGGCGTCGTAGCTTGCTGAGTTGGGGCAAGTCTGCCCAGCATTGTCATCTCGCCTTCTCCTTTGGTTTCCAGTTCTTCAGTTTGTGTCAGCATGCCTTCCAAGGTGCATGCTGTGAGGCTTGGACTTGCTGGCACACCTGCAGGTGGGGTGACCAGTTGAGGTTGGATGCCAATTTGAGGTGGTGTGATGCCAGAGGGGCTGGGTGCAATGGGCTGGTGGAAAATGATGGACATGGGTACAAACTTTATATTTCTCTCCACCGACACCTTGCATTTCTCTGGCCAATAGACACAATGAGCATGTGTGCTCTTGCAATTGTGTCCTACCCATCACACTTTGATACCATGAGCGTCGAGTTTTGATCCAGCATCCAAGTGAACCCAGATGCGCTGTCCCCATTCTGGCACACCACTCAAGTCCAGTCTGTACCCGTTGAGCTGTTCAAAAGGGGTGTGATGACCAAGTGCTTTTGTCAAAGTTCAGTTCTTCAGCCATACAGCATGGTGGACTGCTTCACCCCATAGGTACTTGGGAAGTCCTGACTGGTGGAGCATGGCTTGAGTTTGTTCAAGCAGGTGGTAGTTTAGTGATTCAGCAATGCCATTGTGCTGAGGTGTGTCATGTGTCATGAGGTGGTGCTCGGTGCCTTGCTCCTGTAAAATCTCTGTGAATTTCTTTCCTGTGTATTTGCCTCCCCTGTCAGAGCAAAGTTGCTTGACATGTGCATTGTGCTGTGTTTGTGCCCAGTTTGCAAAAGTTTTGTAGGCTTGCAATGTTTCATCTTTAGTTTTGAGCAACTGTAGCTTAGTGTAACGCATGTGATCATCTGTGAAAGTTACATAGTATTTGTTCTTCGCGATAGTCTGGAGTGATGAAGGCCCCCACAAATCAGAGTGGATTTCATCTCCAAATGATTTAGCGAGTGGGGCTTCTCATTCCTTTTTGATTGCTTTACATGTTAATTTCGCGTATTCATATGAGTCGCAGAAGAATGAAGGGATGTCATCTATTAATTGCAGTCTGTCAACTGCCTTCTTCCAAATGAGCATGCGGATCACATCCACTGAGATATGCCCAAGCCTTCTGTGAAGCATGAGGATGTCCATGTGCTCGGGCTCAGCTTGTGCCACATTTGCATGCTTGACTTTGTATAGCCCATTTTGGCTTGCAGGGATTTTGCTGATAACTTTCCCTTTTTGATTTTCAATCTGGCACACATTTCCTGTAAAGGAAACTTTGTATCCAGCATTAGTAATCTGGCTAACCAATACAATGGTGAATCCAATTTGGGGTGCATGAAGCATGTTTCGTAATAATATCAGTGTGTGAGTTTTTCCATTTGGTACCTGAATTAGAAGGTCACCAATTCCTATTGCATAAAAGGGGTGTTTGTCAGCTGCAATGATCACCTGGGGCTATATTGTTTGATATGTCATGAAATTGTCTCAGAATGGAGTGATATGCCATGAGGCCCTGGAGTCATACAGCTCAGCCTCCAGTATTGGGACATTTTGAGTCACGTTCACCATTATTTCTTCAATATTGGTGCTGGCTCCAGTTCCCAAGTCAATAATAGCCCAGGGCTCTATGTCCTGACTTTCTTCTACTGCTGCAGCTGAGTTATCTTGAGCATGTGAACATTTCTTTGGCCCTTGGCCTTCTTTTCAGCCTCCTTTGGCCCAGCAGTCTGCTTTTGTATGTCCCTTTTCATGGCAGTTATAGCATTCAATGTTGTGTTTTGACTTCTTTTTGGTGACAGCACTAAATGCTTCATCCAGTGTATTGGGGAGACCAATGGATTTGCATATAACATGTTTCTGGAATTTGTTGGACACATATTTGATAACCATTTGAGTTGTGACATCATTATTGTTCATGTCAGCACTCATGGTCATAGATGAGATGAGATAATTGTAAGATGGGGGAAGTGAGGAGATAAGGATTGTCGCATATTCATCATCTCTGATCATTTTGCCCATAGATGCAATCTTCTCATGCATATCTTGCATCTTATCAAAGTGCACATGGATGTCATCATCTTCATCACATTTGGTGGTTTGGAGCTTCTGCATGGCATCCAGTTGAAGTGATTGAGATCGGTTTTCATACAGTGCCTTGAGGGCATCCCAAACCCCCTTTGCATCAGTTGCATGCTTGATTTGGCCAAATGCTATGTCTGATATTGACAAAGCAATGATCTGTTTGGTTGTGGCATCATCATTGGCCCACCACGTTGCTGGTGATACTCCATTTACGTCTCCTGCATTGATATATCTTGGAGTAACCAATACCTTGGTTAGATGTTCTTCCATGCCCTTCACTTGGAGAGTCCACACCATACGGTCAGTACAATACCCAATTTGATCTGTCACCAGCTAATTTGACCATTGGAAGTCTGTTATCTTCCATCTTATCTTATTGGACTTTTCTCTCATGATGCATAAGTTACTTTAACTTTGATATTTTAATAGGCAACTCCAGGGCCCATAACCTGGTGAAGATATGATACCCAGGTGGTGGGAACATGCGAGTGGGCAAAATGGGCTGGTGGGCCATTGGTGTGGCACAGAGTCAGGGATGCGTGTAAACGACATGGAGTGGTGGTAGAGCATGAGAGGGGGACTTGTTTGAAGTGCACACAAGGGGTTTTCGAGAACAAGGAACATGACAATTGTTACATTTGCAGGCAATAAGAAGCTATTTTACATGTTTTACAAGTATGTTACTTAAGGAATAAAATAGGGGAGTATTTTTAGGAGTTTTTTGGAGTTGAGAACGGAAGTAAAACAGAAATGAAAATGTGTAGTGAAAAGACTTTGGACTTTGATGGAAATAATGCATTGCCTCTCTATGTGGCTGATGCGCTTGTTCCAGTTTTGGTGCGTGCATGTGATTGAGTCGCGCATTTGCATTTTTCTCAGATACAGAGTCATGGAGACAGTGTGGAATGTTCTTGCTTTTTGGACATTTTCAATTTTTAAGTGGGTCATACAAGGCCTGAGAAGGATCGCAGCAAAATGTATTTTCCCCTGAGGGGAGTGGAAAAAATTAGAGGATCAAAATGATCCTGGGGACATGCCATGTTGCACTTTTGCACTCCTCCACATGTGCCCCTGGCAGCCTGAAACTGCCAATATACGTGCCTAAGGACCCTCTGTATGAAGAATACCTCCCTCACCTCCCAAAAAATTTGAGGGGTGGTTTTGTATGGTTCCTTTTTGACATTTCTAGTCCATTTCCTCCCATCCCATCAATGGTGTATTCACCTTCCCCACTATTTTTCCCCATCCAGGCCCCTTCCCTGAACCCCGCACATTACTCTATTTGGCACAAGTTTCAGAGGCCACTTTATGCCGCCTTCAAAATCTGGACTTTTGAAGAACTGAAGAAGGGGTACAACATTTTTTGACATCTGTTGTTCTTTGGAAATGCCAACTCTCCTGTTTCTCAGATTAGAACTAGATCGCCATTTCGAAAATTTCAAAAGTCATTTGGAGCAATACCTGGGGTCATGGCATGATACTCTATCTCCCCATCCCACTGATGCACATCTGATCAACTTTCACTTTGAACATATCAGATCACTCCATGGTGTAAACCCACGAAGGCTTGAGGAAGTGATAGATGATATCCTGAACAACGTCATCTCATATCTTGGATACATCCCCCAAGACATTTTCCAAGCTGTACTCTCAAACTTTCAGGATATCCATAATGACATCATGGACACACTCCACGACAAACCTGAAGATTTCGACTTGATGCTGTGTATGGTCATGCAGCGCGACAAGCTCTCATTGAACCAATCTTCTCATTGCCTCATTGTCATCAAACCTTGTCACGAGATTGGGCTCCCTGTGGAATGGGACGTTGACTTCAGGATTGTCTGGGTAGGAAGGGCAGTGGCACTGAAATTCAAGGAGTATGAGGAACAAAGTGTGTGCAAGCTCATCTTGTATCTCAAATCTGTTCCCCAAGGGGCAATACTTGCCTCGTGGCTTTTCAAGGCTTATGCCCATAGTCAGATTGTGGGCGATGACGTTAAGCCACTGAGGGAGCCACTGAGGGGGTTGAGATATCATTCTGACCCTCCCAGATTTGTCTTCCAGTTGGCCAGGTCATTGCAGTTATCATCCCCCCTCCCTTGGTCGGTGGTCAAACAAGAGGAGTTCTCCATTTTGCCAAAGAACTTCTTGCCTAATGTATACTACACCCCTCTGCCCCCAACTTTCCTCTCATCGATGTGTTCATCATTATGCATGATGACAACGAGATCTTTACACATCTCTGGGTCCTACAAATGACCATGTCAAAGAAGCATTTGCTGAAGGGCTATGACAAAATTGGCAAAATCATCAATACCCTCCTCCCACAGCCAGAGGACACCAACATGGGCCATAGAGCAATACTGCATCCCACGCAGCCAAGTTCTTGCTTACCAGACTCGTCACTGCCAAAGAAGAAAATGAAGGCACCTGCGTCATCATCAATGGGGCAGTTTTCAACAATAAAGGTTCATCATGTGTTAGTCTGTCCTCAAGACCCTCCTGGCTCAAACAAGATGTGCAAATGGATCTTACCCAAAGGTTGGAATGACAACATTGGCACAGACAGGTATCTCTTGGAGATTCCCCTCAATGTGCATCCCCTGCCTTCTTCCGGTTTCACCCTTGCTCATGTTAACAAGACCTGTTTCACAGATGTATTTTAGCGCAGTCAGGGATGTGTGGGTGTGTGATGCTGGTTACCTGGCCAGATAGAGAAGGAACAGAGGAGCAAGCCCAGCAGGAAATGGAATGCAGACACAATGAGAACTTCCGAATATCTTGAGGCAATTAGAGAATGAGAAGGAAAAGGGATATTCTTTGTTGAGAAGTAGCTCAGGAAGGAGAGTCAAATGAACCTCCCAAATTTCCAACATATCATAGAATGGCCAAATTCGATGTAATTACCAGAGTCTTGCCTATAAATGAATGGTTCAAAAGCTCCAAGGACTCATTCAGATCTTTTGATCGGATGGTATGTGAATCGACCAAGATGATGTGGGGGCAATCACTGTCTCATTTCCTCTCATATAAAGTCTCGCATAGTACTGGAATGTTGACACCCATGCTAGTATGCAAGCAATGGTGTGCGCTCACCATGGACATCCTCTATGAAGACATCCGCATTGGCCATGGCATCTCTGCACTGCACGCTGCCTTCAGCGACACGGACCAGCCTGAGCAGCCCATTGCAGATGGTGGCGCCGCCCCATGCTCCCCATGACACCATGTCCACCGCGCCGTCCTGCCCTACAAACACACCGCCCTGCCGGCCCTCGCGCTCCTCGCGCTGCTCCTGCACCTCGAGGTGCTCATGCGTCCTCCAATGCATTATCGCGAATACGACACCACGGCTGCCATGCCCCACACCGCCACCACGGCACGACCATGACCAAGGTCAGGGTTGCGACTGCACCTCCCCCGCACTTCAAGTCCCCAACCGGCATGCCAGCCTTGCCTGCGCTCTACCGCCTTGAGTGGGTCTTCGACCCGACAGGTGCAGTGACGTGGGCCGGCGGCATCAACACGCTCAACAACGTGCTCCACGTGGCGTCGGTCGAGCCACTCGAGCCACTCTGGGAGGCATTTGGCGGTCAGGTGCACATGCTGGAGATGGAGCTCACGACAGCGGGTGACATCCCGATGGTAGACGTGGGCAGGATTGCCAGGGCGTGCCCTGCACTCGAGGTGGCACCACCAGCCAACTGCCATATCTCTCCCCCACCTATGACACCATGTGACCTTTGGGAAACCGGCCTGGTCTGGTTCATGTATTTCAAAAATTACATGCAACCGCAGACTGGACTGGTATAGACTGGTCTGTTGCAGTTGCCCAATGGTTGCTGGACCAGTTGTAACTGGTCTAGCAATGGACCAGTTCAGACCAGTTTACAACCAGTCCAGACCACACATTTGAATGATGTAATGTAACATTATATCATTGCAGTGCAGGTGTGCTACATACTACAGATATGAACACATAGTTTATTATCTATGTGCTCCACAGTATGGACTCTGCAGTGTATGGAGAAATCCCTGCCACATCCCCACACCCCACATCTGTTGCTCAAGTATGCCATTGTGTCATTAGTGTTGTCCACTGCTGTTGTGTCATTGCCACTGTCATCATCAGCACCATCATATCCCTCCACAAGCAGTGGCTTGCAGGTGGGGTGGTGGTGCTGTGGTTGGAGGTGGGTGGTGTGTAGGTGCGTACCATGCAGGAATCCACCTTACAACATGTATAGGAGAAGATGCTGCCTATGATGCCCCTCCCCCCCCTGCAGTCCATGCCATCTTCCAGCAGCCAACCCTGTGCCATGCCTTCAGGCAGGCTGATGAACCTGGGCACCAGCTCAGGTTCTGTAGCAATCATTGCACATGCATATGTCTCTTGCAGGTCTGTGATGGTGGTGGCAGTGCCATTGCCTGTCATGGTGGTGGTGGCTGCTGGCTGCTGCAACAGGCCCAGCACATCATGCTCAAACACATCCCACTCCATCTTGAATTGGGACTTGGGCACTGCCACATTGTGGCAGATCTCCACGTCCTGGTCCTGGTCCTGGTCCATCCCATGTTCCTCCTTGTCTTGTGCCCCCCCTGAGTGGTCACAGTGGCATTGGCAGCCAGCATGCAGGATCCAAGAAAAAGTTGGTGGGGAAGGGATGAAACACCATCTTGCATTCCACAGTGCACTGCCTCTTCCCAGGATGCTCAACCACCATCACTGTTGCCATCATCATTGTGGTGGCCTCAATCTCCATGTCACAAGTACCGGTCTCTCGGACCGAACCGGCAACCGGACAAGCCTACCCGGACAGCCTCACGATTCCCGCGCGTTCGTATGACTCACTTAGCCTCGCCTGTACCACTACCTTCCAGCATGTTCCATTCTCGATCGTCTCGCTGCTACCTCATGTATGTCATTTGATATAGGACATAGTTGTCTATATAAACCTGTCAGTAACAGAGAACAAGCCTTAAGCTTGTTCTCTTGTGAATATCACTGGATTCTAGCTTCGGGACTGTAGGCTTGCAGGGAATCAAGCAATCGACTCGGAAATTCTCTCTACTCTCAAAGTCTTCGAACGCGAAGACTTTTCTGTCATATTTCCTCTCCGCGGTACACACTAGCCTCTGCTGTGTTGTCACCGAGATCCCTGACCTTCGCGAGAACTCGTCGTCTCGCTCGACTCAGTGCGCACGTCTCGCACGTGAAACAATTTGTCAGCGACACTGCCCCCAGTCGGTGACACTCCATCTGTCCTACATTGTCTTCATCATCATCACCACCACCACCACCATTGTCCTGACAGCAGCATCTGGGTGGGGAGAATAGGTGGGAGGGGCTCTGATTCAGATATTGAGTTGTGAAGAGTTGGGGTGGGTGTTGATACAGTTGATGATGACAATGCTGGAATATGCAAGTAGGTGCTTGACAGTGTCCATATAGTTAAGGGTTGGATAGAGGCATAGGGGCCCAAGTGCATGAACCACAAGGCCCATGGTGGGTAAGCAAATGGGAGACAACTTTGCATGCTGAGTGGTGGTGTACAAAATTAAAAAAAAAAAAAAACACAGAAACAAAAACAAAATAACACATGCACAAATCCATTCCAGCTGAGTCAGGAATGTGGCTTGCTATGGGTAATGTCACAGTAACTAGCCATGTCAGTTCTCAAGCCTGAAGTTGAGTTGATAGTAGAAGTGTGTTCTGATAAATGGGCTGGTTCCTGTTGTAAAGAGTAAGGATCCCTGCAGCAGTCGAAGTGTTTTATGCTAAACAGGTTATGGCCAATAGACCCTTCCTAGTATGACTCAGTCCATTGAGAAGCTAGGGTAAGTTTGTAGTGAGATAGACTAGGGCTGGTTCCACTAGCTATATGCATTCAAGTCCATCATAGACCTTGAACACGCAGAGAGAGGAAGGTATGTCTTGAAGGAGGAGAGCTCTTCTTAGTAGAGTGAAAAAAGACTCTTAGGGGAGGAAGGGAAAGGTGAAGAGTAGATGGTAGATGGTGTGTGTGTGTGAAGAGTTGATGAAATGGAGAGGTGGATGTGGTTTGAGGATTAGGAGTGGAGTGGGTTGCAGGCAAATATGTTTGGACAAGAGTAGGTTGGATTCTACAAGAGACCAAGCTTAGGGCTTTGGTCACAAATGTACTGAGCTTATATATACAGGAGAAGCGCAGCAGTAGCTGTGCTTTGACTGTGCTACTAGTATAGTAGGAGTCATAATAAGTAGGAGTCATAGAAATGAGGCCACAAATGAGTTAGAACCCAATGACTGTGCTGCACAGTAGGTGCACAGCATTGCACAGTTGAAACTAAGAAGTAAGTATAAGAGGAAAGAGAACCAAACAAAGGGAAAGTAACAGCAATCCAGTGTTACCTGGACATGTATGGATCACATGACAACACAGAAGGGATCACAAGACATAAGAGATCACAAGACCAGTAAGTAAGGGTGTTATGATCTACCTCTCTTTTGGTTCATCCCTGAAAACACTTCTTATTGTTCCTTACCTTTCACCCCCATCCCCTTGGTTATTGTTTCACCCCTTGATGCTGATGACCCCCTGTTGTGTTTCACCCATTGTGTTTCATCTTTTGTGTTTCATCTATTATGTTTCACCTATTGTTGAGTTGCTTTTGCCATTGGCTCACTTTTTTATCTATTGTTCCACATATAGTACTGTATAGCCTTGCTACATACAGTATTTAAGCGCCTGTAGAAGCTGGGGAATGCCCCAAGCTTAGCTTTGTCCCATTTCCTGTTGCATCCCTTTACCCTGTACTGTCTCTCAATCACAACTTGTGTTGTGCTGGCTTATACTCTGCTTGACTTGAGCTTGTCACAAGGAACCTTCGTGTTCCTCTTCCTCCTCTGCTTCTCCTTCATCATCCTCCTCTTCTGTGAAACCAGGAGATCAACTCTGTCTGCGGATTAGGTCATCCTTGACTTAGTCTTGAGACACTAAACCTTTGATCCGGTGTCCTTGAGCCGACCCCACTGAACCCCTTGAACCATGTCACAAGGACTTGGCCCCCACTGGACCTTGAGCTAACGCTCTTACAGCCACGACGCCATAACAAAGGGGGCATACAAAGCAAGCAGTCCATAGCAAAGGTAAGAGGTAAATGTAAAAGGAAAATGTTGTAACAGGACACTAGAGACCCTTACTCATCATTATGGGCCTTCTTACTCAGCAGCTTACTAAGCATGACTGAGCATGCTCACTAAGCATGTTCCAACTTCTTACTCATCCATCAATTGTGCTTGATAACAAGGTTATGACTTGTTCTCTATTTAGCAGTTCCCTTGTAGTATATAAGCACTCAATAAAGTAGTGGACAGTCTTCAGACTGTCCATTTGATTTGTGGCACTCTACTACTGAGGGTACTCCTTTGCAACTGCCCTATCTAGCACACACTGGCTTTCTCTCTCCATGATCACCTCTCACAGCCAGTACCAGTACCCCTCTGGTAGTTGCTACTTGTGTGGACTATACTTTGTTCTCAAACTCAGTCAACTCATCTCTGAGCTACTCCCTTGCTCTTGAACTGGATTGTTCATTAGTGAGTTCATGACAGCTCAGGTCACAGGACCAAACATGTCCACAGTCACAAGACTTTGTTGTTTGGTTGACAGAGGTGTCCATTTACTGGTAAACAGACTTAGGTTCAAACTCCACTCTACATGTGAGTAGGAGATCATTTGCTGAATGCACCCATAGGAGGACAGTAGACCTGCCCTCAAGTATTAGTCAGATGGTCTGTGTGCCATTGTGTTATGGTGTTGTGGCCATTGGAGCATTAGCTCTGGTTCAATGGGGGCAAGTCCCTGGACTTGGTTCAGTGGTTCAATGGGGCATCAGGAAAAAATGAAAAAGCTATGTAGTGCTATATAGCTACCATAGTGTCTGTAGCAACTTTACAGCCATCAAGGTTTCATGCCTACATAGCAACCACCAAAATCTATATAGCCACCACCAGGGTTATATAGAGCACCATGAACTACATTTCTTCTACCAATGCTACATAAATCATACATTGTTATATCAACAACATAAATATACATTTCTTCCCATCATCAACCATACCTATGTAGCCAACCACATGCTTATGTTCTACTGATTGCAACATTGTTATGATAAACAACTCAGGCACTTAAATTCACACAAATGTCAGGAAACAATATATATTTCACATATCAATGCTAACTAATATTTTCAAACTACAGTCAGATACTCGCCTATGTGGCGCTGTTCCAGCTCTCGCACATGGCACTTCTTGGGACTGCACCCGTTGCCATTGTTGTCATTTGCGTATGTGTTCTAAGAGGTGTCTCATCATCGCTCCATATGTCCATTTCTCCCCCCGAGCACTTGACAAAAGGCCAGAGAGTATGAGAGAGAGTGCACAAAAATGAAAAGGAATAACACACCTGTTCACTGTTCATCAGCCTGTGCCCGGGAGTGAGGGCCACCTTCTCTCGTTTCTTGGACTTGGACAGTGGTGTCAGTGGCTTTGTCGCGGTAAGAGGAGGCATCAACGACGACACAGAAGACGGCACCAGGGTACAGGTGAGTCGAGACATGAATGTGTGTTCAACATGTTGAAGCCACACGAAGCCTGTGCAAAGGAAAGCAGAGGGGAGTGACAAAAAAATGAAAAGCGAAAAAAAGGGGGGGAAGTAATGCACAGAAGGAAACCCAAAATGCACATTGGCGAGACCTAGGGAAAGGGTCGCACTTTTGTTTTCTGTGATGTGCCCATCCACTGAAATACCATTTCCTGCATGCAGGAGCTTGCGTTCAGTTCAAGCGTACTTTACCTTCAAGCAACGCATATTTTCCCCTGTGCACAATTTTAGTTATTGCCGTTTTCAGCGCACTTGGCGGAGCTTGAATTCCACCCAAATCGGCGCAGAAACCCCCTCAAACATGCGGGATGAATATCTCCCTCAAAACAGCTTCAATTCATATGAAAATTATTGTCCCTGAATCGCCTGAATGAGGGCTAGGCAGCCCCATTGTTTTCATGAGATTTGAGTGAGAATTGGTGGAGCTGGACTCAAGCCACCTCCACATGTGTATTAGATGAATTACAACTCAAAATCATGGTCTATATCTATTATTTTTCCCTCATGTTGTACCCATGGGCTGTCTTGAGGCAGCCCCATAGTGTTTTTGACTCAAGTGTTGTGGTGTGCAACGTTGTTTCCAGTGCAATTGGAGTCGCGGCCAGCCACTCATCACCCCTCTCGCCTCTCGATTCTGACCATCCTTCTTGTTTTTCACAGACAGAGAGGAGTGGGTTGCAAAGAGGGGTCCTATTCTGAACTCTTTCTACTACAGAGTAGCTAGGGTGTTTTTATATACAGGAGAGAGGTACTAGAGATGAATGGCATGAAAATGAATCAAGACTGGTTGAGACGGTTGAGGCGGTCGTGAAAGGCTTGAGACGCGAACGCGTCTAGTGTGCCGAGGCGTGCATGGGCGCGTGCGGCGGTCGCGGCTGCTTGTGCTGCGGAAGACGCGAAGGCGGCGATCGGCGATGGCGATGACGGAAGAGGCGAGGGCGATGGGAAACGGAGGCGATGGAGACGAGGGCGGCGGTGACGAGATGGCGGCTGCGTGGTGGTGGTGTTGTCTTGTGGCGGTGGCGGCGTGGTCGTCTCCATTGCAGGTGGTGGCAGCAGGCGTGGACGAGGAGCGAAGGCGTAGGCGGTGAGCGTGAGTTCGTAGATAGAGACGTAGGTGGCGAGGACTCGAGAAAGAGGATGCGTGGGGCGGCTTGCGCGGGGGTGGGATCTGTCGTCTTGCGGCGGCGGTGGCGGGGTCGTCTCCACTGCAGGTGTCGGCAGCAGACGTGGGCGAGAGCGCGCGAACGGATGGGGAGGCGATGTGGGAGGCGGCGTGCGGTGTGCTGTTGGCGTCCGCGACTGCTTCTCCTGCGACGGCGGCTTCTGCTCCTGTTGTGGCGTGTCGTGGCTAAGTTCGTGGCCGAGGCCTTCTTGGTCTTCTGGGGTGGTGCTGGTGGCGAGGGGTTGCGACGGTGCGGCGGTGCTGGTGTCGCGCGAAACTACTAAAGCGGCGGCTGAGACTGAGAAGACTGAGGCTGAGACTGAGAAGGTGGCGGCGGACTGAGCTGGTGCGACGGTGGAGGCGGACGGGGCGGAGGCGACGACTGAGGGCGACGCAGGGGCGACGGCGGCGGTGGCTGACAAGGGCGTGGCGGCGGTGGCTTGTGAGACGGTGGTGGAGACGGCGGCGTGTGGCGCTAAGACGTCGGTGGCTGAGGCTGAGGCTACGGTGGCGGCTGACGAGACTAAGGCGGCTGGCAAGGCTAAGAGCGCGGTGGCGGCGGTTCACTGATCTGAAGCTGGGGCGACGGAGACGGCTGGCAAAACTAGGGGCGCGGTGGCGGCGGCTGAGACTGAGAAGGCTGAGGCTGAGGGCAGGGTGGAGACGGCGGCGGCTGGCGATGCTGGTGCTATGACAGACTGGGCTGAACTGACGAGTACGGGCGAGGCTAAGACGGAGACTGATGCGAAGTCGGCGGCTGGCACGACTGAGGCTACTGTGGCAACGGACGAGGCGACGGACGAGACTGAGGGCGACGAGACGACTGAGGGCGCGGGAGCGGATGAGACGAAGGCGGGGGTGGCAGACGAGGCTGCGAGGGCTGAAGTGGCGGGCGGCGCTAAAACGTCGGTGGGCGAGGTTGAGATGGTGGTTGTGCATGGAGCTGAGACAGTGGCCATAGCAGGCGACACTGAGGGCGCGGGAGCTGGTTGGGCTAAGACGGGGACAGTGGCGATAGGCGATGTCACGGCTGAGGCTACGGCAGCGGGGACAGACGAGGTGGCGACGATGGCGAATGCGGGCGATGCTGGGACGGCGAGGGCAGGTGGAGCCGAGGCGATGATGGCTGGCGAGTCGAGGATGGCGGCGGTGAACGAGGTGACGGGAACGGCGGACGAGGTGGGAACCGCAGGGACGATGGGCAAGGCAGGCGAGGCGGAGGCGATGGTGCACGATGTAGGGACGGAGGCTGGAGCGGGCATGGGCGCAGGGTATGTGTATGGTCAGAATGAAGAGGTAAGAGGGGCAATGAGTGGCTGGCCGTCACTCCAATCACACTGAAAACAATGTTGCACACCACAACACTTGAGTCAAAAAAACTATGGGGCTGCCTCAAGACAGCCCATGGGTACAACATGAGGGAAAAATAATAGATATAGACCATGATTTTGAGTTGTAATTCATCTAATACACATGTGGAGGTGGCTTGAGTCCAGCTCCACCAATTCTCACTCAAATCTCATGAAAACAATGGGGCTGCCTAGCCCTCATTCAGGCGATTCAGGGACAATAATTTTCATATGAATTGAAGCTGTTTTGAGGGAGATATTCATCCCGCATGTTTGAGGGGGTTTCTGCGCCGATTTGGGTGGAATTCAAGCTCCGCCAAGTGCGCTGAAAACGGCAATAAGTTGTTTGTGTGCGTTTTTTTTCTTTCACTTACATGCAAGTCCTCTCATATGTCATTGTCATCCCCATCGTCACCACTGCAGTGACACAGAAGAAGGGAGTGAGAAGGTAGCTTGAAGGCCAACAAGAGGCTGTTTAGTAGGAAGGAGAGGGGAGATGATGAGAGAGTGTGTGAAAACAAAACAAAAAATGCACCTGCAGAAACAACACGGCACAGGAAACAGAATTAAGTGGTGTCTACAGACCGGACCAGTTTTTCCTGATGGGGGCCAGCACAAAGAGACCAGTTCAAGGGTTTAGCATCTCAAAACTAAGTCAAGCAATGACTAGTCCATGGACAGAGTCAATCTTCTGGTTACTTCACAGAAGAGGAGGATGATGAGAGAGAGGCAGAAGAGGAAGAGGGACACAAGGGTTCCCTGAGGCAAGCTCAAGTCAAGCAGAGTATGGGCCAGCAGAACAAGTTGTGATTGAGAGAGGATGCAGAGCAGGGAGTGCAACAGGAGTTGAGACAAAGCTAAGCTTGGGGCATTCCCCAGCTTCTACAAGCACTTAAACACTGTATGTAGCAAGGCTGTACAGTACTATATGTGGAACAATAGATAGAGCTAAGCCAGTAGCAAAAGGGGATCAAATAATAGGTGAATCACAAAAAGATGAAACAGTAAGAGGCAGTCACAATCAAGGGATGAAACTGTAACCAAGGGGATGAGAGTGGAGTGTAAGAGTAGTAACAGGTCCTACTCCAGTCAAGGCAAAATTCAGAAAGTCTTTAGCTCATCCTTGAAACCTGGCATATCTTTTTCCATTACTTCCTACTTTGAATGGAATGTCAATTGATGCTGACTCCAGTTTTGTTCACCTCCAATTGTGATAAGGACAATCTTGCTTTTGACAAAAGTACCAATGGAGTTGACTATGTTCTGTATCCTTCTTTTCCAAGATATAGAGTCTTAGAGGAGTTCCTGTTTGACACAGGTTCTTCCCTATGACTACTTCAGCATAAATTTGGATTCAAATTTTGCTCCTCCTTGGTGCAAAGGTAAGTACACTCAACTTATGTTAAGATTCACTTAATATTATTTGCTTTTAAAGCAATAGAGTTGCTTGATATAGTTCAAGCACTAGACTTTGAAAGTCTTTGATATTATCTCAGACAAGATGGTATATGTAAGAGATGAAAGGGGCCTCTTATTGCTTTTAGAAGTAGAGTTCTGAGAGATCTAGAGAATGATGAAAATTCAAAGAGTAAGTTGAGCATAAGGCTCAACCTTTGATACATCAGAGTATTTATACCATATCCTGATAACTGCTGATCCAATTCACACAAAACTTGAGAAGCACATAGCTGAGATCCTCTACTATCCAAAAGAGAAATTTCAAGCAAAAAATATCAATAATGACTCACACATGAGTCATTCCTTCCTAGCATCTGTCATCAGGTCAGTAAGCAATCAGTAAGCAACAGTCATCAAATCACTAAGCAATCACTAAGCATCAGTCAGCTGATCAGTAAGCAGGTGAGTAAGCAAACATAGGTAAGCAGTCAATCCAGAACACAGGTCAATTCCTAACATCAATGCACACCAGTCAATCACCACCAAAAGGATGTTACAGAGTGGTTTGGGGTCTGGAGGTTGCTGGATGACTGAACTATGGACCAGATTGTTTGCATCATGCATGCATCAGATCTTGATCATTTATGTTTCTTAATATTGCATTTGGAACACATTGATCATATCTTTCTGAAGATGTATTGTAGGAGCAATGAATTGCATTGCTTCTGTTCCAGATGTTCCTGTGCTGCTGTGTACATTGATTTCCTGATTAAGGAAGTACTTACTACTTCCTTTAACACCAAGTTGTTTACTATGGAAGCACTGAATGCTTCCAACACCAAGATCACTTACAGTGAAAGCAACCATTGCTTTCAGACACTATCCTCACTACTTACAGTAGCAAGAACCTTATCCCTGAGAGTTATACAAAGCCCTCAGTTCATAGCAGTTGAGCCTTAAACTCAACTTAGTTTGCCAATCCCAAACAGTTGACTCCTACCCTGTCTGCAGAGCCCCTCTCATCTTATTAACATACTCTTGAAGGACTTGACACTCCTTCCACTCCACAAGTATTGCTTGCTTGACTCAAGCATATCTGCATTGATAGGACATGTTTACAGACATGACCATCAAACCCCATCAAGGCCCTTTGGAGCCTTAACAGCAAGGTGGTAAAGCAAAGTCAGTGTCAACCTTTCTCAGGAATAAAGCACAAGGTCAGTGCTTATCTTATTTGCATTGAGACATCATCACTTATTGTGTTGCACTTGACTAGGGACACCAGCAAAAGCCTTTGAGGCTCAGTTGAAGAAACTAAAGGGTGTGGTTACTGTTTCTCCCCTTGTTCATTCCTGACAAAATTATAAGCTGAGAATAATGCCCTGTGCAAGGCTGCTGCTGCTAAATAAAATACTGTAATGTGTTGAGATCAGCACTGGCCTGAGCCCCAGGTGCGCTGTGATGCAATCACAACTCTGATGCGTTGATGCATCAGATCACCCAGACCGGGCATTACCGGCTTCAGCTCATACACTGCAGCACACATTAGAGACATTGATTAGATGATTTCGGACAATCAGTAGCTAGTTACCACTGATCCTTGGACATACTTAGTGATCCATAATGGTAGTTAGCTGCACTGCACTTAGTGGCAGTCTCAGGTACTTAAGAACGCCACAAAGCATGTAGATCACTTCAGTTTTGTATCAACTAAACTGAAGTGAGTACTTAGTCTATGATATCTTATTGCTCTGTACTGATAACGCATTGTAGCTATTGTCTGACAGGTACATTATTTATATCAGTTTTGTATCAACTAAACTGAACTATTGTCTGATAGATCTGCCTGCGATCTTATCATCTCCTGCTATCTAATCACACACACTGCACATTTTCAACAGGTTATGGGCCCTGCCCATATCTAAAGTCCAAAGAGATCACCACACATGTTTATTCCTATAACACCTCCCTTCCCCACAAACCTCTGTTATCAGACGACATCTTACTCCCTTGGTCCCTGGAGCCAAAGGATTGACGCACATGCAGTTACATCACATGTCAAAGATACTGATTTGATCTCTAATTGATCTGGCTATAATTGCTCTGCTGGTCTGGATTGGCAATTCTCCCTATTACCTAACATTTCCAAATGACACTCCCCCCCATCTTTATGCAACCCACCGGAATCTCGATGGAGATCTTGGGTGCAGTTAATTGGCCACTTTTGTCAAAGTGCTTTGAAGCTATCACCAAGATGAATGGCTTCAATCGTCACTTAACTGATACCAAACCTTCTGGCAATGCCAACTGGGATGCTGAAGAATTGGCACTAGAAGGTGTCTTTGATCTTTACATTCAGCCGGACATACTAGTCCGGATAAGTGATGCCAAATTCAGTACTTGCAAACTCAAGTGGGATGAACTCAAACGCATCAGCAGCGGCATTGGATCTATGTCCGCATTCAACACATGGACTGCACTCTCTGCTACATCCTTGGACAACACAAGTCCCATGATCCTGCAGCTACAGAAACTAAATGATGTGCGAATCAATCTCCAAAACAACAAATACATCATTCCTGATGGCCTCTACAGTCTTATCATTCTCCAAGCTTTACCCGAAGCTTACTCGGGTCTAGCGCAAATTATCTTAGCCAGTGGCGATCCTGCCGATCTTAATCCCCAGACAATCCAAGATCAGATCCTCAATGAGGAAAGTTGCCAGGCCAGTTCCTCTGCGTCTCTTAACAAAGTCGCTCCAGTCAAAAAGGACAAAGACAAGCCCAAAATAAAATGCTATTATTGTCAGAAACTTGGACACAAGTCTCCGGAGTGCAGAAAGAAGAAAAAGGATGAAGAGGAGAAGGCGAAGAAAGAGTTGGAGACCAGTGCAGGAACTAATAGAAAGGTCAACCCACACATAGTAGAGACTAGCGCTACTATTACGGAGGTCTCAGATGATGAAAATGATATTTGAATTTCCCTTTACACGGCGGCTAGATCCCGCTGGATGATTGACTCTGGAGCAACCCATCATATTAGTCCATCCTGGACTGACTTCATCACCTACGCTCCGGCCTCCGGGTCAGTCAATCTTGGAGGTCACACAATCATCAAGCAGATCGGGACCAGATCAGTGTCCGTCCTACCACCTGGAGGAAATGGAGATATTCAATTGACCCTCACAAACATTATGGAGGCCGACGCACATTACTTCTCAGTCAGTGCACTGCTCCGGAAGGGGGGACACATCACATTTACTCAAAAGGAGTGTCAAATCTACATCAAAGATCAGAAGATCGCACAAGGATACCTGGAGCACAATCTATTCTACATTGATTTCTCATCTCCAGCTCTCCACACGCAATCAGGTGTATTACCACTTCACATCTGGCATCAGTGCATGGGACATATGTCTCACCACGCGTTAATCACTCACAGCAATTCTGTTAATGGAATCTCACTTAACCCCAAGGATCGCGATCACTCCCCTTGCTAGGGGTGTGAACTCGGCAAACAGACACAACTACCTTTCTTGGCCTCCCCTAAGCAATCGGATCGTTGGCTACAAATCATCCATACTGACTTAGCCAGTCCGATGCAGGTCCAGTCTATCTGAGGTGCCAACTACTGGGCAACGTTCATTGATGACTACTCTCACTATGGAGTAGTGTACTTCCTCAAATCTAAAGATCAGTGTGCCGATGCATTTAAGAAATATCTCACGTGGTCGGAAAATCAGACTCGCAATAAAATCAAAGCATTGCACTCAGATTGTGGAGGGGAGTACTTGTCGGGCACACTCAGATCGGTCTTAGATCAACAGGGGATCAAACACAGATTAACAATACCAGGTTCACCACAACAGAACAGAGTTGCTGAATGATGGAACCAAACCCTTGAAGATAAGATGTGCACCATGATTCACGCTGCTGGTCTCAGTCTTGGGTACTGGGAGCTTGCTACTGACACAGCTGTTCACATTCACAATCAGACTCCTACTTGTGTTCTTAATTGGTGCACACCTCATACATTATGGACAGATGGTCACATTCCAGACGTCTCCTATTTCCGCGTCTTCGGATGTAAGGTGTATGTACACACACCTGCCAACAAATGGAAGAAGCTTGATCCGAGATCCGTCAAGATGATCTTTGTTGGGTATGAGTCTGGGTCTAAGGGTTATCAACTCTGGAATCAATCTACCTGAAAGTTATTTTTATCGCACGATGTCATCTTTGATGAGCGCATACTACCAGCCAGGGGAGATGCTAGTGTCGCTCCTCCTCTGGCGCAATCCTTGGTCCCTTTAGGACCAGAGATACTCACTGTCCCTTATCCTTATCAACTGGAAACACACACACCTAGTCCTGCACCTCTGGAAACCCCACTAAATCCCAATACACCAAATTCACTTTATCATACCCCTTCCACTCAGCCTGTTCCGCACACTCTGCCACGCCGCATGCAGCCTGTGTGCCAAGTTTGTCTGCACCAGCCTCACTCGGCCTTACCAGGACCGTCCTTTGGTCCACTGCGTCCACCCTCCCCTAGACGTCTTCAGTCTAATCCACGTCCTAATCCTAGATTTGTTACTACTAATGCAGATGCGGGGGGGCACCTATCACATATGGCACTCTTAGTGACGGCAGAAGTGATCACTCTGGCTACATTTTGGGAAGCCATGTCATTGGAATCTGCCAATGAATGGAGAACCGCGTGTCAATATGAGATCAACGTGCTCACTAAAAATGGTACCTGGGATCTCATTGATCTACTGCCAGGCCGTAAGGCCGTCAGATCAAGATGGGTGTTTGCACACAAATCTGATGGCAGATTTCGCGTGCATTTGGTCACAAAGGGGTTCACCCAAGTAGAGGGAATTGATTATGATGAAACCTTCTCACCAGTTGCCAGGTTTGAGTCTTTGGAACTGCTACTAGCGTTGGCCGTGCTGGAAAATTGGGAGATCCACCAAATGGACATCAAGTCAGTGTTCCTCAATGGCACACTGGAGGAAGAGATCTACATGGAGCAACCTCAAGGTTTCATCACTCCAAACCAGGAAGACAAAGTCTGTCACTTAAAGAAGGCACTCTATGGCCTCAAACAAGCCTCATGTGCATGGAACTTGCAGTTCCATGGAGTGCTCACTGGACTCGGCTTCATGCACACACACTCAGACACTGGAGTTTATCATCACCAAGATGCATGGGGGACCATAATCATTATCCTCTATGTTGATGATGTCACCATCTTAGGCGATTCACTCCCACTGATTGCAGATATTAAGAGATCATTGTCCATGCGCTACGAGATGACTGATCTAGGCAAGATGTTACACCATTTTCCTTTTACGTTTACTTCTTACCTTTTGCTACGGACTGCTTGCTTGCATATGTCCCTTTACTTACTGGTCTTGTGATCTCTTACGTCTTGTGATCCTTTCTGTGTTATCATGTGATCCATACACGTCCAGGTAACACTGGATTGCTGTTACTTTCCCTTTGTTTGGTTTTCTTTCCATTTATGTTCACTTCTTAGTTTCAACTGTGCAAAGCTGCGCACCTACTGTGCAGCACAGTTACTTGGTTCTGACTCATTCGTGGCCTCATTCCTATGACTCCTACTTATTATGACTCCTACTATACTAGTAGCACAGTCAAAGCGCAGCTATTGCTGCGCTTCTCCTGTATATATAAGCTCAGTACTTTGTGACCAAAGCCCTAAGCTTGGTCTCTTGTAGAATCCAACCTACTCTTGTCCAAACATATTCGCCTGCAACCCACTTCACTCTCACAAACTTAACTCACAACCACCTCTCCATTTCATCAACTCTCAACACACCATCCACCATCTACTCTTCGCCTTTCCCTTCCTTCCCTAAGAGTCTCTCTTCACTCTCCTGAGAAGAGCTCTCCTCCTTTCAGACCTACCTCCTCTACTCTCTCTGCGTTGTTCAAGGTCCCGACGGACTTGAACGCATATAGCTAGTGGAACCAGCCCTAGTCTATTCCATTACAAACTTACCCTAGCTTCTCAACAGACCGAGTCGTACTAGGAAGGGTCTATTGGCCATAACCTGTTTAGCATAAAACACTTCGACCGCTGCAGGGATCCTTACTCACTATACACGGGAACCAGCCCGTTTCTTGAACACATCTCTATCATTGACTTGCTTTCTGCTTGTGAACTGACACGGCTAGTTACCGTGACATCAGACCAAGCTTAACGTTCCACCACGGCTTCTACCTCGAATATTCTTGCTATCCCCGAACCTTCTATCGAACCCGCTTCCTCATCTAACCCTTTTCAACACCGAACCGTCACTCGACGCAACCAAGAAAACCTACCTAAGCGTATCACTGGTAACGCCTTTTGGCATCCCGACAAACCCGAAGTAGGATACTATCTCCGCATCGAAAACCTTTATCACCCTATCGAATTTATCAATGGACGTTGGTATAAACTTGATAGACGAGAAGTCGGACTCAACCTTGAATATGCCACTCACGAAGGCCTTGTTCTCAATAACGAAGAACACGGTTTAGGAACTTGGGATCAATCAGACCCCCAGTACCAACTTTTCCAATACCAACCTTCACCTTCTCTTGGAAGACATCGTTTATCTTCAGCAGAAGAATCCGAACGACCTTCCTCTCGACCTCGAACTAGACAACCCTCACCAAGGTTATCTCCTATACATCTAGCTGTAGAAGCCGCACCAGCACCTGAACCACTTCCTGTACCACAAAGGATCTTTGGTATCACTCGCGTACCCACTCCTAGACCTATTACCCCTCCTACTCCACCTTCACCTCCTACTCCACCACCTCCAGCTATGGCTGCCATAGTCCCAATCCCTTCTAACGGAGCGGTCAGGGGAAACCCACCATCTATCTTCGATGGAGATCGCTCCCAATCCTCCAAATTCATGAGAGAGTTTGCCATCTTTCGCAATATGAATGATGAAAACTCCCTCTTCAACAATCCTTATAGACGAGTTAACGCTTGTCTATCCTTTATAAGAGGCCCTAATGTAGACCATTGGGTTGACACTCAACTGGAAGCAGTCAATAATAGTGTCAACACACTGGGAATACTCAGGACCGACGAAGTTCTATGGAACGACTTTAGAAATGCGTTTAACAATGCCTTCACTGACACCAATAAAAGGCAAAACGCATTCAACAAACTAGCTGTTCTAAGGCAACAAGGACCTGACCTGGACTCTTATATTGCCACCTTTACCAACCTTGCTAATGACGCAGGATACGACCTAAATGCAAATGGAACTCTAGACTACTTTGCTAGAGGTCTTAGTAGGCCACTCCTTAACAACGTCTTATCAAGGGAAACCCTACCTACCAACTTTACGGAATGGACTGAAGCGGCTAGAAAGGAACATAACAAATATGCCATGAGGCAAAGCTACATGGGAGATATACGCAATATCGCACATAACCCCCAACGATTCCTTAACTTCCGTCCTACCAACACTACATTCCACCCTCCTCCTGGACCGCCTCCTAGGGCCAATCCTACGTTTGTACCAAGGAACCCTACGGGTCAATTTATTCCTAGGAGCAACAATCAAGTTGTTCCAATGGATGTTGATCGCGCTAGAGCGGCCACTACTGAGCAAGAGAAGAAACAACATCAAATCGAAGGACGTTGCTTCTTTTGCTCTAAACAAGGGCATGTTGCACGCAACTGTCCTAACAAGCCGACCACCTTCAAATCGGTTCCTATGAAAACACGTCTGGTTGAAGTTATAGAACCAGATGAATACCAGGAACTGTATTATCCTGAAGAACAGGTCGACACCCATGTTCGTTTAGCTCAAACTGACGAACAACCAACCGAATATTATCAGGAAAATCCCCCTGATGATCAACCAGCCCAACAACCTACTCAACAGGAGACACAAACTTATAATGAAGGACCATCTCCTGAGGAAGTTGCGGCTATAATGTCTGGATATTCTGAAGAACAACGTTGCTCATGGGCTACTGCCATGGTCAATAACGGAGTGGATTTTCCCCCAGCTTGAATTACCCGGCCTTAATTCGAGCTGTCTTCCCTAGTGATGTATTTGTAGCAAGACTCAATTCAATCAAAGTTCCTGTTCAAATACGCACTAGTGGACGAAGGGCCGATCTTGTCGCTCTACTTGATAGTGGAGCAACCGACTAATTTCATTCACAAGAATATCATCACTCGCTACAAACTCCCAGTTTCCACTCTACAAAAGCCAAAAGTCATGCGCAATGTAGATGGAACTCACAACAAAGCCGGAACTGTCACTGAAGCAGTCGACCTTTACATTCGATTTAATGGACAAGAACATCGAATGCGCTTCTATATCGCTGAAATCTCAACCGATGACATGCTTCTTGGCTTCCCATTCCTTCGTGCTACCAACCCTACTGTTGATTGGACCAAAGGAACCCTTGAGGATACTGTCGTAGCCTCCACTTGGGATGCCGACAAATGGATCAAGCGACTTCCTATACCCCCACGCTTTGATCCTACTCCAATCAGAGTAGCAAAGATTAGCACATCTACTCAATTAGCTGCACAAGCAGCTGATCAAGACAAGAAGGACTGGAAGGATTTAGTTCCTCTCGACTATCATCGCTTTGAAAGGCTCTTTTCTGAAGAAGCCTCTCATCGCTTTCCTACTTCCAAACCTTGGGATCATGCCATAGACCTAATCCCTGATGCTCCATCTACGCTCAATTGCAAGATTTACCCCCTCGCACCAGTGGAACAACAGGCCCAAGATGAATTCCTAAAGAACATTTGGAAAAAGGATACATACGTCCTTCAAAGTCACCATATGCCTCTCCTTGCTTCTTTGTAGGCAAGAAAGATGGTAAACGACGCTACGTCCAAGACTATAGACGTCTTAATGCAATCACTGTTGAAAACAAAACCCCCCTTCCTCTCATTCCCAAAATCATCACTCGCTTAGGAAGTAAACAATACTTCACTAAGTTTGATGTACGATGGGGTTATAACAACATACGCATCAAAGACGGTGATCAATGGAAGGCAGCTTTCAAAACAAACAAAGGCTTATTTGAACCTATGGTGATGACCTTTGGTCTCACTAATGCCCCTGCCACCTTCCAATCTATGGTCAATGATATCTTTAGAGAAGAACTCAATCATCATGATATGGAGTTCCACATCTATATGGACGATGGCATCATTGCCACACAAGCATCTAAAGGATGGGAGTACCATAAAGATCTTGTTACTCGCATCTTTAAGAAGCTTCAAGATAATGACCTCTTCCTTAAACCTGAGAAATGTCAATTCCACAAAGAAGAAATTGACTATCTTGGCATCATTATCGGCAAAGGAATGATCAAGATGGACCCAATCAAAGTCAAAGGAATTCGTGATTGGAAAGCCCCTACCAATCTACATGAACTACGCTCTTTCCTTGGATTTGGGAATTACTATCACAACTTCATTCCAAAATATTCAGATATCGTTCAACCTCTAGTCTGGCTCACAAAGTAGAACAAACCCTGGGTCTGGGATAACTACACAGAATCTTCGTTCAATATTCTCAAGAATATCTTCACCCACTACCCTGTTCTTCGCAACCCAGACTTCAACAAACCTTTCATTGTGGATGCTGATGCCTCTTCTTTCGCTCTGGGAGCCACTATATCTCAGCAATTTGAAGATGGTATCCATCCTCTGGTATATTTTTCAAGATCCCTACTACCAGCAGAAAGGAACTACGATATCCATGACAGAGAACTACTCGCCATAGTATCTGTTCTTAAAGAATATCGACACTGGCTACTTGGGGCACTGTCATGAAGTAACTATTCGCACAGATCATGCCAATTTGGCCTACTTCCGCAAACCCCAGGACCTTTCACCACGTCAAGCAAGGTGGATGGCCCTTCTCCAGGAATACAATTTCAAATTGACAACTATCCCTGGAAAGTCTAACACTGTTGCTGATATTCTATCACGACGACCTGATCACAAAGGAGAAAACATCCATAATAAAGCTATCACACTCCTACCTGATCATGTCTTCAATGAGCACTTGCAGATGGCAAACATCCCTGAAACTTGTGCTCCTACCCTTAACCGTACCTTTGGCGATAACCAGGAAGCTTTTGCACGCAAAGCTTACTCACACAAGTCACTCCCCTTACGCACTTACCTGCCTGATGACCCCGTTTTACGACGGGAAGTCTTGAAGGAAGTCCATGATTCCCCAGTGGGAGGACACCCTGGCATCGCTAACACCTGGGACCTTATAAGAAGGAAATATGAAGGACCCAGACTCCGTCTATTTGTGGAAGAATACGTCAAAGGATGCGCTAAGTGTCAAGAATCTAAAGCCATCACCACCCTGAAACATGCGCCACTCCAACCATTTGATACAAATGTATCAGCTGGCCCCTTCCAATATGTTTCAATGGACCTTATCACGGATCTTCCAAAGTCTGGATCATACGATTCCATTCTTACCATCGTCGATCAAGGCTGCTCAAAGGCCGCAAAGTTTATCCCCTGTAATAAAACTATAGATGGCTTGGGCGTCGCCATCAAGTACCTGGCTAATCTATTTCCATGGTTCGGAATTCCCAAGAGAATCATCTCTGACAGGGACCCTCATTTCAAAGGAAACTTCGCCAGGGCCATCTGTAAAGCCACAGGGATCAAACAAAATTTGAGCACCGCCTTTCACCCACGCACGGACGGACAAACTGAGCGGATGAACCTCTGGATTGAGACTTATCTAAGGGAATTCGTAAATGAACGGCAAAATGATTGGCACACACTACTTCCTATTGCTGAGTTTGCTCACAATTCTTGGCGACATGAAGGCACCAGGCACACACCACACGAACTTCTTCTTGGTTTCAATCCAACTGCCAAATGGACAACAATGGATATATCTGTTCCAGAGGCTGAAACACGTCTCAAAATCATGGAACAGGTACGATCCAGGGCACAGGAGGAACTTCTGAAACGTATCAAACCAACAGAAGAACCAAGGAAGCTCGAAGAAGGACAACTCGTGTGGCTGGATGGACGTAATCTGGTGGTCAAGGCCCCATCAAAGAAGCTTGCCCCTCGGCGTTATGGACCATTTGAGGTGATACAACAAATCACACCAGTGGCATATCGCATCAAACTGCCCCCATCAATGAAAATCCACAATGTGTTTCATGTGGATCTGCTCATGCCATTCACTGAAACAGGGGCATACGGCAAAGCTTTTACCCGACCACCACCTGACATTGTACAAGGAGAAGAAGAATATGAAATTGCTGCTATTATTGGAGACAGGAAGTACTGAGGCAGGACACAATACCTTGTTCATTGGGAAGGATACCCGGTTTCAGAGCGCTCATGGGTCAATTCTGCTGACCTTCACGCTCTGGCTCTACTCAAAGAATACTTGAACTCAAAGACAAATTCCCCTGCGGATGGACGAGCTCATGTATAAAAACCCTCCTCCAGAACTCGAGACGGCAGAGCATCTTCTACAACTTGCTTGCCATCTCATCCATTCCACCTACCAAACTACTTCCTCACCTTCTCCACCCTCTTCACCTTCAAACTCTACCTCTTCTCATATCTGCCAATGTCTCAATCCCCAGTTTATATTCCATCCTCGCCCGTCCCAACCTACTCATCCCCTGCCTACTGTCCCTCGTCCCCAGTCCCCACTTGTGCCTCCCCCGTTCTCGCCTACCCTTCCCCCACTCTTTCCTATGCCGACGTCGACACCATCGCCTCCCCCACTCCCCAACTGGCAAGAAGGTCCCTACCCTTCAAAAACCCTCCTGCCTACGAGTGCGATGAGGACAACGACGACGCCGTTGTAGCGCGTCCGGTGACGTGCGAGTGAGATCATAAGGCTGACCAGTCCAAGCAGAAAGAGTAGAGGAGGGGGGGAGAGGAGGAACAAGTGGTCGCACGCAGTCGTTCTGGTTCAGGCAGAGGTGGACAGATGAGGGGGAAAAGATTCTGATTTCACTGGACTTCTCTTTTTTACTACAAGGTAGCTAGGTGTTTTATATACAAGAAGGGGAGTAGTAAGAGGGGGCATGTAATGAAAGGAAATGAGATGATGAAAGGAAGTAGAGTCTTGAAAGGCAATCGAGACCGGGCGAGGCGGTCTAGGCGATCGTGAAAGGCTCGACACAGAAACGCATCGCATGTGCCGGAGCATGGGGTGCGTGCGCATATGGCGATGGGTGGGCGATGCAGTCGTCCGGGTCTTGACGTCGGGTGTGAGGTGGTAGGCGTGCTCGTGAGGTCGGTGCGTGGTCGGTGGCAAGGGCTGCAATGCAGTCGGTGGCGGACAGCCTGGCACGCAATCATGTCTTGTGAGCGTTTGGCATACGCGTGGTTGGTAGAAAGGGCTTGAAGTTGGGCACAAGAGAGGTCGCGGGTGCGTGCGTGTGTGTGTGCAGCTGTTGGCAAGGGATGAAAGCGAGCTGAGGCAAGGGAGAGGATAGGCGTCACGTCGTGTCACGTCACGTTTCCGCACATGATTTCGTGGCCAGCCATAATCCTCCTTACACTGTCGCCCGAGTTTGTCTCTCCCCTCTTTCACCATCCGTCTCCCTCTCCTCCACCCTTCTCGGATCTGAGTGCAATGCCCTGGGACTTGACCTTTTCCCAGCACGCACTCCATCCCCATTCTCCCTTGCCGAACAATTCGAGGCCGCCAAATTCTTTGACGCCCCTTGCCTTCCACAACCCAGCCCTGACTGGATCCCCTCCACGGACTACCCCCTTGTTGACTTCGCAGTCCCTGAGTACCCTGGAGGAACCATGTACAGGGCAAACTGGTTTCTTGTCGAGCTGGATGCCCAACCTGAACCCCTCATCCACGCTACCCTTGGCAAGGGAGCCCCCATTTTCTCTCGAGTATTCACACCAATCCCCGCTGCCTGGCCCATCTCAGTCCCCAATGAGGAGCAGTGGGACATGCTCCTCACTGACCAGCCTTACACAAACTTTGTCAATAGGGCCATTGAGGACGACAACGACCCCTCACTCACAGCAGGAGTCAAGTCATACAGGTACAGGACAGCGGAGATCCTCAAAAGGAGGCAAACCATACGCCTCCTCTTCGCCCAAATACTCGAACATCAAGGACACCTTAGAGAAGTCAAACAAACCCTTGCCGCCGCCAATACTCTCAATCGGGTTACCCTCAACCTCAGGTGGCAAGACAGATCAGACGAAGAAGAAGATGGTAGTCGCCTACAGGAACTTATGCGACTCGATTCGTCTTCCTCCGCCGACTCCTTCCGACTCTCTAGCTCATCCTTCGCATCTGACTCTCCTAGACTCCCACCAATCTCCTCCCGTCACTCCAGAAAATCCTGCTTTCATTGCGGTGAACTGGGGCACATTCGACCAAACTGTCCCAACAGAGGAGATCATCAAACAAAAAGGGTACGATCTGCGAAGTCGGACCAGCCCTGGAGGAAAGTAGGTCGGCCTTATCGTCGTCGTTCTCACTTCTAGGGGCCTTGATGGGGGGGTGATGTTACACCATTTTCCTTTTACGTTTACTTCTTACCTTTTGCTACGGACTGCTTGCTTGCATACGTCCCTTTACTTACTGGTCTTGTGATCTCTTACGTCTTGTGATCCTTTCTGTGTTATCATGTGATCCATACACGTCCAGGTAACACTGGATTGCTGTTACTTTCCCTTTGTTTGGTTTTCTTTCCATTTATGTTCACTTCTTAGTTTCGACTGTGCAAAGCTGCGCACCTACTGTGCAGCACAGTTACTTGGTTCTGACTCATTCGTGGCCTCATTCCTATGACTCCTACTTATTATGACTCCTACTATACTAGTAGCACAGTCAAAGCGCAGCTATTGCTGCGCTTCTCCTATATATATAAGCTCAGTACTTTGTGACCAAAGCCCTAAGCTTGGTCTCTTGTAGAATCCAACCTACTCTTGTCCAAACATATTCGCCTGCAACCCACTTCACTCTCACAAACTTAACTCACAACCACCTCTCCATTTCATCAACTCTCAACACACCATCCACCATCTACTCTTCGCCTTTCCCTTCCTTCCCTAAGAGTCTCTCTTCACTCTCCTGAGAAGAGCTCTCCTCCTTTCAGACCTACCTCCTCTACTCTCTCTGCGTTGTTCAAGGTCCCGACGGACTTGAACGCATATAGCTAGTGGAACCAGCCCTAGTCTATTCCATTACAAACTTACCCTAGCTTCTCAACGGACCGAGTCGTACTAGGAAGGGTCTATTGGCCATAACCTGTTTAGCATAAAACACTTCGACCGCTGCAGGGATCCTTACTCACTATACACGGGAACCAGCCCGTTTCTTGAACACATCTCTATCATCGACTTGCTTTCTGCTTGTGAACTGACACGGCTAGTTACCATGACACAAGATCGAGTCCTATCTTGGGATTTGCATCACGCATGATCACTCAGCTAAGCGGCTAGACATTGATCAATCTAGATACATCTCAGAGATCATCAATCGCTTCGGGATGGCGGATTCCAATCTGGTCCGCACTCCGCTGCCCTCTGGGGCAGATGTCCACTTGGTCAAGCACTCTGGAAAGGCAACGCCTGATGAAATAAAACACTTTCAACATATTATTGGCAGCCTTCTCTATGTGCAGATCAGGACAAGACCAGACATATCATTTGCAGTCTCTCAACTCGCCCAATACTCATCTAATCCCTCATCGCAACATCTATGCCTTGCTAAATATGTGCTATCTTATCTTAACAGCACTTTAGATCTTAAGCTGTGTTATGATGGCACACGCGATAGTGGACTACACAGGTTCTCCAACTCTAGCCTTGGAGACAATGCAGATGACTTTTGTTCCACCTTGGGCTATGTCTTCCTACTATCTAGCGCTGCAATCTCTTGGTCATCACACAAACAGAAGACTGTTGCCCAAAGTACCACTCAAGCTGAATATATGGCATTAGCCGACACAGCTAATCAAGCTGTGTGGTATCGGAGCTTCTTCTCCGAGATTGGCTACCAAATCTCTGATCCAATTCCAATACATGGTGATAACAAAGGCGCAGTTGATCTCACGCTCAATCCAGTCACCGGCAGATGATCAAAACATATCCCTATCAAGCATCACGCCATTTGCCAATATATTGAAGATGGACTGGTCACACTGATCCATACACCTACAGGAGAGATGCTTGCTGATGGCCTCACCAAGCCACTTGCTCACGTGTTGCTTTGGGCCTTTGTTGATGGTTTAGGTCTCCTTTGATCTGACCTACCAACTGTCCTAATCATGGGGGAATGTTGAGATCAGCACTGGCCTGAGCCCCAGGTGCATTGTGATGCAATCACAACTCTGATGCATTGATGCGTCGGATCACCCAGACCGGGCATTACTGGCTTCAGCTCATACGCTGCAGCATGCGTTAGAGACATTGATTAGATGATTTCAGACAATTGGTAGCTAGTTACCACTGATCCTTGGACATACTTAGTGATCCATAATGGTAGTTAGCTGCACTGCACTTAGCGGCAGTCTCAGGTACTTAAGAATGCCACAAAGCACATAGATCACTTCAGTTTTGTATCAACTAAACTGAAGTGAGTACTTAGTCTATGATATCTTATTGCTCTGTACTGATAACGCATTGTAGCTATTGTCTGATAGGTACATATTTATATCAGTTTTGTATCAACTAAACTGAACTATTGTCTGATAGGATCTGCCTGCGATCTTATCATCTGCTGCTATCACAAAGGAGTACCCTTGGTAATGGAGTGCCACAAATCAAATGGACAGTCTGAAGACTGTCCGCTACTTTATTGAGTGCTTATATACTACAAGGAAACTGCTAAATAGGGAACAAGTCATAACCTTGTTATCAAGCACAATTGACAGATGAGTAAGAAGTTGGAGTATGCTTACTGAGCATGCTCAGTCATGCTCAGTAAGCTGCTGAGTAAGAAGGCTTGTAGTGATGAGTAAGAGCTTTTAGTGTCCACATGTTCATTGCTTAGTACATGTGCAAAGCACCTGATTCATTTACTGTCAGTTAGTTTAGGGCTGGTCCTCTGAAGACTTGTGGTTTGGTCCAGGGAATAGAGTTGTCCATAAGGCCCTTATGTAGTTCTATTAGGGTCCTTAGAGTCAACCCTAATACTTCTATTAAGGTCCTTAGTATTGCCTTATAGTTTGTTCTAAGGTTATTAGAGTTAGTCTGATAACACATTATAAGGCCTATAGTATCTTCATTAGTGCCTCTTGTAGAGCACTTTGGGTCATCCTAAAGGGTCTTTAGGGAGTCTATAATACTGTTTTATATTTCTAGAAGGGTTGCCACTAAGTAGGGCTTGCCCTTTTGTCCATGTGAACAGGGTGGCATCATAGAGGCTGGGTTTCCTCTAATAAGGAAGGGTCCTTCAAGGGCCCTCTCCAGGAAATGGTTCATGACATCTCCTAGGCTCAAGAACACCATGGCTACTTCAAACATTTCTCACATGGCTGGGCAATCAAAGAATTTAATTTATTAAGTCCAGCCTCAAGAACAAGCATGCCTATGCCCATAAACATGAATATTTTGCAGAAGTAACAAACTTGGGTGATGTAGCAAGTGATAAGGATGATGACAATGAGGATGGCAAGGATGGCAAGGATGATGAAAATAAAGAAGACAATGAGGGTGAAGGTGACAACAACATGGGAGGGGATGCAGGGAGCTCAAATGTAGACAACGATTGAAAATTTATAACATGTATTTGGCATATATACTGATCTATATATAGTTAAAAATTCACAGCTAAAAGTATGAAACCTGATAATGAAACTACTACACAAAGTGGATGAATAATTGCTATTCTGAAGAACCTGGAAAGTTGATAAAATTCAACCTGGGTAGAGGGGTGTTAATTTTGCCAGATATAAAGATGAAAACCAACCCATAAGATGAATTTGGTGTGGTATAAATTGGGACAAAATTTGTGAGGAATTCATCCCATCAACTCATCCCTTACAAGTAGAAAAAAACCCTCCTTTTTCACTCCTTTGGTGGTAGATTTTCATGCTAATTCCTGATAAATTTTATTACATGAAAATCATCCCATAAACATATTATCTAAGTGTATGGAATATGGGATGATCTTCCTACCATGTGGGTTGCATAGTGAATGCATTCCACAGCATCCACTTGTAATGTGCTGCCTACTAGCTCCTTCTCACTCCCCCTCTCACAGCCATTTTAAGATAATATAATTTTACTTTGAAATTTATCTCCTTTTGTTGTGTGTAATCAACCAAATAAACAAGTTATCTAAAAGAAAATAAGCATTACTTTTATCTGAGTGCGAAAGAAGGAAGCGGAGTCGGAACATCTGCCACCGACGAAGCCGAGTTGTTGGTAACTTGCCTTATCTGGAGCGTGACACAGATGCGGAAAACCGCCAACTTCTGGTCATACAGTACCTTGTTTGCTGTGGTTGAGGCAATTCGATCAATTGTTGGATGGTGGATGGTTGCAGCGCAGCACCGCATGGTGCGAAAGGACAAATCCGAACCGGAAATAAACTTGTTCGTTTTTTTCCAGTCTTTTACCACATACTCATTCTAATTACATCTGTAGACTTATCGCTACAGGTCAGAACACTCGTCACTAATATTAGTATTTACCACAAGACTGAGACTCGTCACTACATCAGTTTCAATTCGAACGTCGTACGGATAACTCATCAGATCACGATCACTCGAGCAAAAGTACCAGTGCTCGCCTTTCCCATTGGTCTTCACTTGACATCATACCACACCCGAAATGACCTTCTGCTCCCCGTTCAACGTATACCTTCGTCTCCAGGCTATGATCGGGCACCCAGCATTCTGAAAGATCTATGTCACATAATCTGTGACTTCAGGATGTCTATAAAGGCAGATACTCATGGGCCATGGCTCCCTAAAACGCTTTACGATCTAATCCCAGACCCCGGCGCATTCATCCTCCAGATTTTCCTACCGGGATGGCAAACCACAATGATCCCGCTATGATCGCACAAGATCTTTGTACGTACCCTGCGCTGTCGCTAGAACTGCAAACCGAATGACCTTTTGACAGGGACAATGGCAAAGCTCTTCCTCGCTGTAAACGGACTTTACATGTACGTCTGCGCCACCAGTATTGTCCAGGTCCCGGGCCCAGGAGCATCGCCTAACTCGGCCATTCATTTCCAGCTGGGAATTCTTCACGACCCTCGACTACGAGTGGAGTGTCATACAACAGCGTCGCCCATACCGGTGGACGATATGGGTCTGTAGCGAATGACACTTCTGCCTTTCGTTGCCGCCGTTTAATTTTCCGTCCGGTATAGCTGTACTCCCTTACGCGCTTGGCCACTCTTATGGCCGTGGTCGTGAACCTGATCTCCTTGGACGTTACCACCCCCATTAACTGTCAAGTGCGTATCTGTATCCCATCTTCGCACTTCTCATACCATGCTCTGACTGACCGATCCCAAGCTCAGGATCACCTTTGAACTTGTGAGTGTCTCTTTCGACGTGTGCAAAAGAGAGAACGATCAGCTCCTGTGTTTCGAATTTGTAGATCTTTTCCTACACTGCCCTTGCCACCGCTTCGGCTTTGATTGTGCTTCGAGTGTATGCGTGATAATTCTCACGAAGAAAGACGCTCATGGAGATTGTCAGAACCGCTCTTTGGAATAGAAATAAGATCGTTTCTGCGATCGCAATAAGCACATGGATGGCCAACATTGCAACTCTTATTCGCGGCAAGTGCTTCCTGTGGTGATCTGGAATTGCTTATGAATGCGGCTTGATATCAGGTGTTGTACTGGTGAATTGTTAATTTCAACTATTCTGGAGCCCGTAGGCTTACCATGGCCAACCCTTAGCTCCATAGCGAATGGTCGCCTGTGAGCGACATGGGCACCTGCAATATATCGAACACAACTGCCAGCAAACTCAACCTCATCATGTCGCTCTGTACCGACATAGTTCTGCTTGTCATCATGCTCATTGGTCTGCTCCGCTGGCGCCTTGGAGAAGGTGATGACGCTCCTTTGGCTCGCTTCCTTCGGATACAGGTAGGGTTGTCCCATTCCTTACCTCAAACTTGATTTCACACGGTAATCTACATTCATCAGGGTCTCATTTGGCTTTTAATTGCCACCGTCTCCTACTTCCTGCCGGTGGTAATTCTGGTTATGTTCTTGTTTCCCTCCTTTTCGCTCATCCCTATCTCACGTCACAGGTGTTCATTTCGTTGAACATTAATGGTAGTTAGTTTTATTGCTCTCAAGTCCAAAGGCACATTCTGATTGAACTCGGATCAACTTACCAGGTGCATTCAACCTCGTATGCTTGTTTTCGCTACGAGTGCAGGTGGTCATTGATTTTTCACACCTCTTTGCAGATGTTCCAGAATCCTGCTCTCATCACTCTGTCGATTGCTGCAACAAGGATGTATCGCACCCTCACAGACTACGGTTCTCGAGACATGTAGGACCAACCCATCCCTTCGCTCCTCCAGCTGACTGTGGTCGATAGATCTTTCTCAATGCCAAAAATAAGTGGTTTCACTTCGCCAGGGATCAATCGGATCCGTTCTGCACCCTTGTCGTCCGACCGATCGGAGGTGGTTGTGCGCATTGACTGCGAACAATATGGGACGTCACAGACCGGCCATTACAACTCGTATATCGTCACAGACGACCAGCTGCATGACAAACCACGTGTACGGAACGTCGAAGACGATGTAGAGAGCGGTGTTGAGAAATGAGGACTGCATTGGAACCGCGCCATGTCGAGTGCTAGTTCTTGCTGCCTTTCACGGTACATATACTTATTTTAACCCCGACGGCCCATCGGCAAAACTACATCCAACTAGGAATGAATAGTCGGTTATGAGTAGTAGTCTCTCACATGATTCAATCAGTTCAGACAGTGATGGGATAGATGAAAACATGTACAAGTCGGGAAATAGTGCATGACATTATCGTCCAACGGAATGGGCCAATTGCATGTAAAGTAAGGAAACAAAAATTAGCTGTTTGGTACATCATGTACATTTAGGGCGTGTTTGAGATGAGCTGGTGCAGAGTATGAGATGGCGCGGGAGGAACAAGAGGAATGTTAATGATAAGCATCTTCTCGGATGATGATGCGAATCCTCGTTATGAAGCGCACGGCGTGACGTCTCCCGGTCTGTGTATCCTGGCGCGATTGGCGTGCATCTGTAGTCGTTCTTTGATTGGCAAATCAGCCTCGTGCAGATCATGACTACTAGTCTCACCTCAGACATGTGACGATGCCACGCTGCTCGTACGACCCTGGATGGCATGCCGAGCAGCACAGAGATGACGTCCAGGGTCAGAACCTGGGACAGCTAGGAATCCGTCGGCCGCGAAGATTGAATGAGTTGCAGGTCATGTTGGAGACAGGGATTCGGAAGACTTGGGCTCGGGCTGCCAAGGAGGAAATACCAGTACGCGGATGTGCTGTAGCAAACGCGAGGCACACTAGCACGGACAGATGGTTGGTTGGGAGGGGCGGAAATAGCTCCGAAGGGAGGTTGTGGCCGCAGGATTGAACCAGGTGTGGGTGTGGCGGAGAGCAAGACCTTCGATTTACCTTTGTCGCACGTGGTCGGCACTGGCAGTCGGGGCTACCATCGGTAAAGGTGGACAAGGGAAAAGTGGACGCACGAGCGTTGCTCATCGCCTTCCAGTTCAAAGACCACGGGAAGGTAAACCGGTTGGGGAACAGTTTGTCAAGTCTTCAACCTGATCCCTGTTCTGTTGACGGCGGCTGTCACGGATCGTTCTGTTCGATGACCTGGGAAGCTAACAATATGGAATCCAACTCTCGTGCAGAATGGCAGCTGCGGTTCCCTGTCATTCTCCACCCCTCTGCCAACGTCCAATCGTTGGCATCGAGTGACGTGATTGTTCTCATGTCTGTAATATGGGTGCGCGAAGCAATTTGGCTCAACTCAGCGTTAGGATTACATGGACCCTTACCAATCGCAGATCCCGTGGAAGGCAAATAGCTTGCTCAAAAATGGGGTGATATTCAATTGAGGTTTGACGATGATTTGGGAAATCAAAAAGCGAAAAAAACACTTGCAAGGAGCAACAAACCACGGGACACTTGAATACTGGTGCGTGGTAGGCTACGAACCTCCCTCGTTCCGTTTATCGGAGAATAAGCAGAGTGCAAATCGAAACAAAGCTACATGAATTCAGAGGCGAGGAGTTCGGGGAATCCGCACTCGCAGAGTCGGAAACACGAGCGCAAGAGAGCCCCATACTTCATTGAATAGACCTGCCCATCGCAAACTGATTCCGCATTTTCTGAGACATCAGAAGAACCTAAATAGCTGTGTCGATCTCATTCAGTCTGGCCGGGCTCTTGGCGAATAACTCGATGGGCGGCCTCCCTGTGTTGAGCCCCATAACGAACGGAGGCCGATGGAGACGGGAATGCTGAGGGAGGCGAGGGGTAAACAGAGCTATATTAAGGGCGATCAGCAAATGAGGGGCATGAGGAAGGTCAAGAGTGGGGGGAGATGCCCACTTCGTATTGATATCGTATACTTGTATCTCTGCTTCTGCTTCTGCATGTAAAGGAATCTCGTAAGCTCCCCATGTTGTGTGTTTGAACTGAACTCCAACACAAGGTTCGACTGTTGATGAGTACTCCCCCCTTCGTGATTGACTCTTGAGTGTAGAGGTAAAAGCTATACCTGGTCTTACTGACTTATCCAGGTGTCCGTTAGTGCAATGGGGCCTAATTTTGTTGGAAATATCGGGGTCACGTACAAGTGCGCATGCAAGCTCAATCGCTGCTTCCCCAATTCCCTAGTTATTTAATCTAAATGCTGTCACGAGAGACGAAGTGGGTATCAGCGGGACGAGGCACGTCAGGTCGCATCGTGTGAGGGTGACAGGGCGACGAGAGGAGACACAGGCCACCACTGCCATGACAAAGTATCTGGTGGAAAGACCACCGAAAGGGTGTTGACGGTCAAAGGATGTCTGGTGTGCATCACTCGTAGTTCAAGGCTGCCAGTCAACTCGACGCGTGAGACCTCAAATAAATTGGATCGGAGCCAGCATCTACCGGGCCAATAAATGGGGTTGAGGCTCAATGCCATCAGTTTCGATTCAAACATCAGATCACAATCACCCAAGCAAAAGGTACAAGTCCTCGATATTCCCATCGATCGCTTTGTACTCCAGGTTCAATCATCCCGGTAATTGACTTGTAAACTCCAACCGTTTACAGATGTCCGATTTAGACTGAACTCCGTCCCCCTTGCCAAATTTAAGGCCTTTTATCTCAAAACGATTGCATGATGTCTCGTAAAGTCCCTTACGTCGTCGGTCTTCACTTAGTGATATTGCACCCGAAATGGATGGACCTTTTGCTCCCTGTTCAACATATACCTTAGCCTCCAGGCCATGATCAGGCACCCATCACTCCGAAAAATCTATATCATATACTCTGTGACTTCAGGGTGTCTATAAAGGCGGATACTCATGGTTCTCTAAAACGCTTTACGATCTAATCCCAGACCCCGGTGCCAGTGCATTCACCCTCCAGAGTTTCCTACCGGGATGGCAAACAACAATAATCCCGCAGTGATTGCACAAGATTTTTGTACGTACCCTGCGCTGTCTCCAGAACTTGGAACACTGCAAACCGAGCGATCTTCTGACAGGGATAGTCGGGAAGCTCTTCCTCACTGTAAATGGACTTTACATGTACGTCTGCATTACCATTATTGTCCCAGGTCCCGGGTTCAGGTGATCCGCGTGACTCGGCCGTTCATTTTCCAGCTGGGAATTCTTCACGACACTCGACTACGAGTGGAGTGTCATACAACAGCGTCGCCCATACCGGTGGACGATATGGGTCTGTAGCGAATGACACCTCTGCCTTTCGTTTAATTTTCCGTCCGGTATAGCTGTACTCCCTTACGCGCTTGGCCACTCTTATGGCCGTGGTCGTGAGCCTGATAAACTTGGACGTTACCTCTCCCATTAACTGTCATGTGCGTATTTGTGTCTCATCTTTGCACTCCACATACCACGCTCTGACCGACTTATCCCAAGCTCGGGGTCGCCTTTGCACTTGTGAGCGTCTCTTACAATGTGCCCAAAAGAAAGAACCATAAGTTCCTGCGTTTCGAATCTCTAGATCTTTGCATACATTGCCGCCGCTGCGGCTTCGATGTTGGTTGTTCTGCGAGTGTATGTGCCATACTTCTCTCAAAGAAAGACGTTCATGGAGATTGTCAGAACCGCTATTTGGAATAGAAATAAGATCGTTTCTGCTATTGCAATAAGCACATGGATGGCCAATGTTGCAACCCTTATTCGTGGCAAGTGCTTCCTGCAGATGATACGGAATTGCTTATGAATGCGGTTTGATATCAGGTATTGTGTTGGTGAATTATCAATTCTAACTATTCTGGAGTCTGTTGGCTTACTATGGCCAACCCTTAGCTGCATAGTGAATCGTCGCCTGTGAGCGACATTGGCGAATGTTATGTACCGAACACAACTTCCAGCAGACTAACCTTCATCATGGCGCTCTGTATCGACATAGTCCTGCTTCTCATCATGCTCATTGGTCTGCTCCGCTGGCGCCTTGGAGAAGGTGACCAGATTCCTATAGCTCGCTTCCTTTGGACACAGGTAGGGTTGTTCTAGTCCCTACCTCAATGTTCTTGATTTCCCAGAGTAATCTACATTCGTCAGGGTCTCATTTGGCTTTTGATCACCACCATCTCCTACGTCCCGTTGGTGGTAAGTCTGGTTATGTCTTTGTTTATCTCCTTTTCGTACATTACTATCTCATGTCACAGGTGTTCATCTCGTTAAACATCAATGGTAGTTATATTACTCTCCAGTCCAAAGACACATTGTGATTGAATTCGACCTAACCAGCTGCATTCAATATTGTATTCCTGTCTTTGCTACAATCGCAGACATTTGTTCTTACACCTCTCTGCAGTTGTTCCAGAATCCCGCTTTCGTCACTCTGTCAATTGCTTCCACGAGGATGTATCGCACGCTCACAGACTACGGTTCTCGAGACATGTAGGACAACCCCCCTCCCCTTTGCTCCTCCAGCTGACTGGGGTCGATAGGTTTTTCTCAATGCCAAAAATAAGTGGTTTCACTCCGCCAGAGACCAACCGGATCCGTTTTGCACCCATGTCGTCCAGCGACCGATCGGAGGTGGTCGTGCGCACTGACTGCGAACGATATGGGACGTCACAGACCAGCCATTATAACTCGCATGTCATCAAAGACGGCCAGCTGCATGACAAACCACATGGACAGAACATCCAAGACGATGTAGAGAGCGGCGTTGAGAGATGAGGACCGCAGCGGAAATCGCGCCACGTCGAACGCTAGTTGCTGCTGCCTTTCACGATTCCCATACTTGTTTTAACCCCAACGGTTTCTTCTTAAGGACACTCAATACGATCGGTAACGTCGTCTAATTAGTGGTCCATGAGAGGCCTGACATGGAACGAGTCGAACTGGCCAGCTCCCGTGCGCTGCACCTCCCAGACTTCAGCCTTGACGATATGTTTACTGTATGTATGCCGTCTTGGCGTCAAGAATTCGCGCGCCTCTCCGCAGCACTTCTTCACTTTCATCGTTAGTACTAGTTAGTTACTAGTGATGCGCACGCCTCGCCCCAAACGTGATGAAGTTGGCCGAGGCCGGGCCGTAAAGCTTAAAGGGCCACGCAACAACGCCGCTTCGCCCCTCCATTTTTGAGAAGGGGTTTCTCACGGGGTTTTACCTACACTCGCCTTTATAGTGCACCGAACCGTCTATGTTTGTCTCTTATAATGCGTTGAGCGGAGTGTCCGATCTGTGCATTGAAGGCGTAATAGTACGCATGTTTGTCGATTTGGGGAAGAATCAGAATCAACGATAGGGAGCAAGATGCACCGGAAAGCCGATATCAAAACTGTCAGATTTCAACTTGGTCGTACGTGACACACTCCCTCAAACACGTTTGGAATAAGTAACAGTACAGAAGTCAAGACATCGCGCGTGTAAGGTACATAAATAAAGGTGGCATGGCATACTAACTCGCATACGACATAACGGTCAGAGAGCCCACGTACAGCGTTCGGGGACTTCACAATGGCTTGAAAGCACAGCATAAAACGAGAAAGCAACTAGGTGTCCTATGGCCTAGCGGAAGACAGGACGGCTGTCCCCTGGCCCATTAACGCGGTCCACTCACTCAAGCCCCTTTCGCAGCCTGAATGGCGAATGAGTGAAACAGGACAACGGAGCTTGCCCTCTGCTCGAGCGCTTACCTTTGCAGAGCGAGCCGTAGAGGTCTGCTTGGATTTCGCTTTCTTAGTCGACACCGTCTTAGCCTTGGATGGTTTGCTTCCCCCTGTGGCGGCCTACACCCGAAATCGATTTACGCTACGATCTAGTCTAATCAAAGCTAACTTACCTTCTTGCCGCTCACTCGGGCGGTAGATTTAGTCTTCTTCTCAGAAGAGGTCTTCTTGCCGGCATACGTTTTCTTAGGAGCTGTCTCGGCCTTCTTCGCTGGAGGTGGCTTGCCCGCAGCGACGGGTTTCGGTGGCTTGGCAGGGGCAGTCGGTTTCTTGACTGCCTTGGCAGAGGATCCCTTTGTAGCCGCGGTCTTCGAAGGGGCTGCTTTGCGACCAGCGGAGGACTTAAGAGCTGCTGTCGGTTTGGCCGTTACAGTCTTGGACTTTGAACCGGGCTTAGTTACCGGCTTTGGAGCGGCCTTCGTGGCGGGGGTGGTCTTCGAGGTCTTCGAAGTTGGTTTATTCTGAGGCGCTAAAATTAAGAGGAGAATCAAGGTTCTAGACCGCCGAGACCCACCTCCTTAGCTTCATCGCCAGCCTTAGGAGCTTTAGGGGCGAGCTTCACACGTCCGGATGGCCCTATACAGATACTAAGACAGAGACATCATGAAAGCATAAAGATTCACAACCTTTAGGAAGCGAGAATATGCCTTTCTCAGCGCCAACGGCAATCGCCCTACTAAGTTGCGTGACTTGTGCATTTCCTATCTCCAATTTGTACGTCTCTTCGACGAATCTGACGCATATCTGAGTAACACTACAGTGAGATAGCATGGAGTGAAAGCGAACTTCTTGATTTGGGGACGAGAAACTCCATGGCGCGAATCCTCGGGATGAGTCGTGATACACTCCTATATGGGCGATTTAGCACTGATACTTCGAGACACATCACTTTCATAGCATAAACAGATGGTGACACGACTGGATGTGGGTAGCAACAGCAGCGTGTGGAAGCGACGCAGGAAGACAGACAATGCCGCGCGGCAATGACCGGAGTAAGATCTGCCCCTTTTTAGGAAAACCAACTAGACGACGACGAGATAGTACTCGGTCAAAGACCGAGATCGTCCAGGAGCAAGCGAGGATGATTTAGAGTTAAGTACAGAAACTGTAAGCACCTTGATCATATCCGTCCAACTGGGGTGAGTTGGAGCAGACTTCGCGACTGCCTTCTTGGGAGGTTTAGAAGCCGATTTCTTCGGAGGAGCCATCGCTATTGGGGGCACCGAAAATACTGAACTTTATGCTGGGAGGAAGTACGGACGCTACTTAGGAGGCCTGGGGCTGAATAAGCAAAGCGGACGAGAGTAGCAGCGAAGGTGGTGGTTCACAGTAAAGAGACGTTGAAACTCCGGCACGTTTGCGTGCAGTCAACAAACTCTACTCTTAGATCACGTGAGTCATGAGCCCCTTTACACAACCACCCTTGAGAGCATGTTTACTTCTCATAATGAGTTATGTGATGGGCAGTGGATGGCCAGGAGAGCAGAACGCAATAAGATCCAAGATGTTTGGTGGATTCGGAGACACGCTTGCGGAGATTCGATGCGATGAACTTTAGTCCGTTGAATACTGAACCCAACAATGTAAGTCTAGCGCTTTAGAGGCAGCGGTGTGAGCTAATACGGTATCACTCTATAGTATGTCTACTGATATAGTCAAGTCTGACATTGTGAAGAAGGATGGGGAGAAGCAGTGCGAGCATGTCCATCGGGTGGTGTCTAAATATGGTGCACGAGTTGCGCCTGCTTTAGATCTTAGATCCACTTATCTTATTCAGGCACCCCTTTGCGTTTTCCCACGAAGCAGACTCCGCCCCAAATGCCGGGCGGGTAAGCCTCAACTTCAATGTCCATCCCCCCGCCATTGCGTACAGCAGCCCGCTCAGTCTATCGCGACTTGTGGCGTGCATCTGCGACAACATTTGCAGGTACGTATTCTTGGATAAAATTATCCATTTATTTACACCTCCACCCCTTGACGTGGCAGGCGACCCACCCGTCCTCTTAGGTATGACCTGGTCTCCGGAAAGTCCCTTTCTCCCGTTCATGCTTTTGTATAGCGTTCCGAAAGAAGATCAGAAAGGATGCTTTGGAACAATATCCTGTCACGGACGAGGAGGCCTTCAAAAATAATTTGAAACTAGGTCGGGAGATCGCGAATTTTCTAAGGAAAAACATTGTCCAGGCAGAACGATTACCGGTGCAACCTGGACAGAATAACCTGGAGACATATAGTACGTCATCTTTCCTTTTTGCTTTACTCGTGGCTTTCCTTTAACGCATGCAGAACTACGCATCACTGACCATACAGAGCTCGGTGATAATGACACCATAAAAAACGCGGAAAATTCGGTGGAAATGCCCAGAAGACGGCAACTGGAGGAGGAGGGGGTGGAAAGTGCTGTGTGAGCTTGTCGTGTTCGTGCAATGACCTTAGTTGATGAGCTAGAACTTAGATAATCCCATAGTTCGGACCTTTGGGGTGATGCCACCTCGATTCCGACTGTTCCGAGGTTTTATTCTCAAATGAAAAAGGCGCATAAAGAGCGACCTATTCCAGTGCTAAATGAGAGTGATTTAGAAGAGTCATTTGTCCGAGGCGTGTGTTACGTGTTAACTGCTCCGGTTCGGTTTCTAAAAAGTCTACAGGCAGCGGCCCTGGCGGGCAGTCCATAAACAAGACACAGAATAACGTCCAATTACTCCATAAGCCCACGGGAATTCGCGTATCGTGTCAAGAAACGCGCTCTCTGGAGCAGAACAGAAAGATCGCGCGTCGCATCTTGTTGAACAAGCTCGATGGTTTAAGCAATCCTGGTTTATCGAAAAGTGATCTGCAAAAAGCTAAACATCTTGAAAGAGAGCGGAGGCGGCGGAAAAAGGCAAAGAAGAAAGCGAGGCTTCGAGCGGAGGAAGCTGGTTGTCATGATCATGATGATCTGTAGTTAATGTTAATGTTGGCTTTGTTGTCGATACGTTACTCGGGCCGCGTCTCGTTTCCATTTCTGACGTAGGACAACGTCCTTAGCACACTGAATACTCCCGTACATCACCTGTTTGCTCATTTTCTAGGTTGCCAGTGAAATTTTCATCATGTCAAATTTCAATATATCAACAGTGTTGAAACGGTAACGTACATGTAGTCCGGCCTTTGCTAATCGCTGATCTCGTATCCGTGAAGCCTGGAGGCCGTGACCTCTCGGTTAGAGGACCTCTACGAGCACACAGGCAAAGGTGCACCCCAGTCATCAAATTTGCTTGCGCCAACTAGCTCAGTAGTTGCGACCGCCGTCGCTGCTCCCGTACCACTGCCTGCTCCCGTACCAACCCAGGTCATCGAGGACCCTCCGAGTGTGGTAGCTTATGTCGAGCAGATCTTGAAAGGGAGGGTCCAGCCGTTCGTCAAGTTAACAGGCACATTTCCTAATACCAGTGTTGTCGAGCAGGTTTGCGCACATGCCCTGTTGTTCTAGACAACTTAGTGATTCCGCGTTGCAGGCAAAGCTTGTTGAGCGACTTTACACCAACCTTGGGGGCATTATTCGCATCGCTGCCATCTGCAAGAAGCCGGATCAGGCCGCGTTTGCGGAGCTGTTAAGTGATCTTCAAAGTGACATAGAGGCGATCTCAGCGATCAAGGATTCCAACCGCAAGGAACAAGTCTGGTTCAACCATCTCAGCTTTGTCGCGGAAGGGTCTCCCGCCGTAGCCTGGATCACTGTGGTATGACTTTCTATGTGTGCATTTTAACGTCAATGGTTCACAGCGATGCTACAGGAAAACAAGCCCGGACCGTACGTGAAGGATATAAAGGACACGACTCAATTCTATGGGAACCGTATTATCACCGAGTTTAAGGAGAAGTGGGTAGAAATAAGCCCTCGGTGTGCCTACGCTCACTCTTCTCGTGTAGAGACAAGACGCATGTCGAATGGGTTAGGGCATTCACAGCCATCTTCGACGATATGAGGAATTACGTGACTGAATATCATACGACAGGCCTTGTTTGGAATGCAAAGGCATGCAAAATTCACGCATCCGCCAGCCTTGCCTGGGCTGATGGGTATTGTAGGGCATATCTATCTCCGAGTGCAAGGCCGCCGCTCCATCCGCAGCCGCAGCCGGAGGTGTCTCGCCTCCCCCGCCTCCTCCACCACCTCCCGGGCCACTGCCCCCGCCGGTTCTTCCCCCTGCCAGCGGTGGCGGTAGTGGTGTTGCGGCTGTATTCGCAGAGCTTAATCGCGGTTCAGAGGTGACCAAGAACCTGCGTAAGGTGGATAAAAATGAAATGACACACAAGAACCCGGCTTTGCGTGCGTCTTCTACTGTCCCGAGCACGGTTGGGTCATCCTTTGGTACGCATTGCGCATCTTTGCTTGTTGGACCCGGCCCCTAACAAGCTTGATTTTGTCGTCAGCGCCGAAGAAACCTGTTAGGCCAGCGAAACCCCAGGCGCTCATGGGGAAGAAACCGGCCAAATTCGCATTAGAAGGCAACAAATGGGCAATCGTGCGCGTATTCCTACCCGCCGTTATTCCAACTGACGTCCGTTGTAGGAGTATCAAGAAAACGAGGCGGCGCTAACCGTGGACAATGTGGAGATCGGTCAGATCGTGAACCTCTTCGGGTGCAAGAACTCGACGATTCTTATCAAAGGGAAGGTCAACGCTGTGACGATAGGTGTGTGTTGCCAAAATAAGTCCAGAAAAACCGGCACTCAACGCGTAGCAGTCAACTGCACAAAAACGTCCGTGCTTGTGGAATCTGCGATTTCATCGGTTTCTGTGACCAACTCACCTTCATTTACCCTTCAAATCACGGGCTCTGCACCGACTATCCAACTTGACTCGACCGACTCGGGACAGATCTTCCTCAGCAAAGACTGCTTGGGCGTGGAGATTACTACGGCCAAGTGCAGTAGCATAAACGTTAGCTTACCCGTGGAGGGAGAGGAGGATGGCATATTCGACGAGAAGCCTGTCCCTGAAATGTTGCTTACCAGGATCCAGGATGGGAAACTCGTTACTACGGTTGTGGAGCACGTCGGCTAGTCTAATGAGAAATGTTCTCTATTCGTGTCCGTCATAACTGGGGAGAGATTAAAGATATGGGTGGCACACGGTCCGGGCCGGCGTTGTGGGTCCGCAAACTTACTTTTGCTGCTGACTCACACTGGCAGGGCCAGCCATTCTATCCTCCAGCTTTGGGCATCGTTTGTGCCGTCACAACGCAGACGGCGGGGAATCTCAACCACGCAACGCAACTGTATTTCTCAGACATGCTTCGCGTAGTGTGTGTCACTGTTCTCATTTGCATCGTCCGGAACACTAACCGCTAATTCACGAACAGAAAACCCAAGAACGCACGTTCGAAACGGGCCATGGAAGCCCGTGAACCAAAGGAAATCGAGGATCCACGTACAGTTATCTTCGTCCGTGGCACACACACCGGTGAAGTTGTCAACGGCGCCATGAAGGACTTGGTTCGTCATCCATTGCGACTGTTTGAATGGCCTGAATAACTCTTGTTGTCCTGGGAAACATGAAGATGTCGCTCAAGCGACCTCATGCGATTTCATTCTCGAAAAAGAACGTCGTTCGTCCATTCGAAGACGCGACGTCGTTTGAGTTCTGGGCACAGAAAAATGATGCTTCGATGTTCGTACTTGGGCAGAGCACTAAAAAGCGACCGAATGGCTTGACCATCGCCCGCATGTTCGATGGTAAACTTTTAGACATGTGCGAATTGGGCGTGGACCGATTTGTTAGCATCGATGAGTTCAAGGTGCGATATCTTTGCAAGTTCGCTTCTACATGAGAAATTTGAACCACCAAGACACGTGCAGACAGCTAAACCACCGCCAGGGCACAAGCCAATGCTACACTTTGCCTCGGAACTATTTGATACACACCCACGGTTCATCCAGTTGAAATCGTTACTTATGGACCTCTTCAACGGAGAGGTCATTGAGAGCATCTACCTCTCAGGACTAGAGCACGTCATCAGTATCACGGTTGCACCGTCATCCGAAAAGCTCGCGTCTGTTCCCGATGCCCAAACCGACGAGCCTTTACCTGTCGTGCATATCCGCGGCTACACCGTCAAGCTGCTTACATCTGGTCAGCGTGTGCCACGTGTTGAGCTCGTTCCCATGGGACCCTCGCTGGACCTGAGCTTGCGACGACACCGACCCGCAGACCCAGAACTCTGGAAGGCTGCGATGCGCCGACCGAAGCTCAAAAAGCAGGACGTGGAGAAGGGGCTCGGCAAGAAACGCAAGAACGTCGAGGTGGACGAGATGGGCGACTTGCGTGGCCGCGTGCACATCACGAAGCAGGACTTGACAAAACTACAAACACGAAAAATGAAAGGACTCCGCGGCGCGCCAGGAGAGGACGAGAGGGAGAGCGAGGATGAGGGGGAGGGCATTGGTGCTGCCAGGCCTGCCAAGCGGAAAAAAAAGGCCCCGTGAGCGCCAAAGTCTCGAGCGAGTCCTGTTGTTCTGTCCCGTGTATTTTTCGCCTCGTGCATATCCGAAATGACGCACGTTGTAGACACGCGCGGTGGCGGTGTTGTGCCGTTGCGCCCTCGTCCTTTTAACATGAAACTCCCAAGCCGGCCTTCCTCTCTTCGATTTTTTTTGTGAAGCGAACATGCGGTCGTTATAGTATTCGTGATGAAATCTTTTCATTTGCCCCCGAAATTTGAGTTATGTAAGCGGCGCGACGCATCAACTTTTGCTTTTACGTTTACCACCGACGACGACGATATTCCTCGTGCGACGTGGGGAAAGGTAACATTTCGGCCAGCTCAATTCAAAGCCTCATGAGATTTCCTTCTCGTCCCCCTTCTTTTTAAAACCGACCCATCTCACACTCCCGTACTCCCACGGTTCATCATCGCTTTCGCGCACCACGTTCTTTACCGCCCTAACTCGGAGCTATGTCAATATCTCGTACGTGTGCGGTGGTATTTTTTTTTCTGGATTCCGTCTCACCAGTCTATCAGCGTCTTCTATAGTACCGTAGGTCATGTCATATGCAGCACAACTCGGAATTTTGTCTGATCGTTCTGAAGTTCGTCCACGGTGTCAGCGCCTCCACCGACCCCAACTGACAGGACAACTTCAAATGCCCCTTCGATTTCGAGCGCCACGCCGACAGCCTCCTCCACTTCCTCCTCGACAGCGGTCGTGTCATCCACGCCGGTGACAACGACCGCCGCTAGCTCCTCCAGCTCCGTCGTCAGCTTGTCCTCGTCGATCCCCTCTTCCACCACTTCGACAACCACTTCTACAACCGCCGCCGCCCCTTCTTTGACTACCACCGCCCCCACTTCCACCGCCCCGCCAACAACCTCCTCGCCATCGGCGCGTTCGTCCTCATCTTCAAGCTTTACTGTCATTGTACAAACGTCAAATGGCCAGGTTTTCACGCGAACCTCGGTCGTTACGGTCCCCTTTACAACGCCAACACAGTCGCCCTCAGGTGCCAGGTCCTCTACTAGGTGAGTACATCTTCTCTCGCCACCACTCCATGGGTTGGCAATAGGTGGGATCGCCGGACCGTTCCGCCAAGGGATCATCATGGTTGCCATGTGACCACCAGGGTCTCATTGTGCACCGATCGCAGATTACCTTGCTTCTCATGGGGAGCTTCTACGCTTCGCGGAATGTCTCTGTCTCTGTCACAGACGTTGCAATTATTGCAAAATTGCGACTTGCTCCTGTCCCTCTCGTCGGTCGGAGATGGTTATGAGGCACAATCCCTTATCGAATATTCCCGAACTAGTCAGAATTCCCGCTAACCGCTTCTTCTAGTTTCTTCCACAACACAGGCGCGGTTGCCGGAGTGTTCTCTGTCGTTGGTGTCGTCGCCATTGTCGCCCTATTCTTCCTTCTTACCAGCTTCATTCGCCGGCGTCGCGCCCGCAAATTTGACCGCGAGATTGATGAGGCGGCAGCGGCAGCGGCGGCTGCTCAGGCCCCCGATTTTGACGACTATGATTTTAACTCTGGCACGGGCTATGGACCATACTCGGAGACTAGTCACGGGACATACCATCAACCGCCCCTTTCGCACGAGCCATCTCACAACCACAACAACCTAGGTGACGTACCCGCTGCATTTGACCCATTCGTCGGCCTGGATACCCCAGCGGCCGGTGCTGCTGGTATTGGGGCCCGTGGACGTAGCCTACGTGATGCAGGGCAAGACCCGTACGGGGCACTTGCTAATCCTCCCGAACAATACGAAATGTACGAAAGGAGACAGTCGTGGAATCAAGGAATTCCTCACGGAGCCCCAGGAGCCGTTAATTATGATCTCCTTCAGGCCGCAGGTTTGAATGAGGGCGATCCGTATGCAGTCACGCGAGGACCATCGACACGCTTGGCCCATAGCCAGAGTAAATCTAGGACGGGTGGGCTCACGCGCAGCGCAAGTCATGGCGCGTCTACATTGCTGACAACTCCAGAGAACCATCCAGTTCCAACACCTGCTCCGGGATACCCCAGTGGTCAGGACATGACCTATCCAGCCGAAAAGGCCCGGTACTCGGCATCTTATCCTCCACCAGCTGGTGGCAGTTCGACAATGCCACCGGATATAGACGATGATGAGTATAGTGTATATGAAGACCAACCGTCCCCAGGACTGGATAATCCTTACTCACCTCGCACGGTCGAGGACGAACGGAGGGATGTACCCAAGCAAAGCGAGGGTTTACCTGAGGACGCAGCGCGCGCAAGCCTCGCTGACGATGAAGATTATGGATACAGCAGTGGGCACCGCGTGTTGAGGGTGCGTCGTTCATTCATTTACCCCCTCTAGTGACGAATCGAGCGATTTCGTTGCAGGTTGCGAATGCATAACGCGTGCCGCCTCGGCATGGGCACATAACCCTTTCATAATATCACCTGGCGTTGTTGGGTATCGTGTTAATTTCTTGCTTCACCCCTTTCTTATCATAATATTATATCTCGGCGTTTGGAGGGGCGACGCCTATGTGTTCAGAGTTGCTACTTGCTTGTCGTGACGGACGTCGTTCCCTGACATACCACCATACTTACTGTATGCCTGTAAAGTCTAGTTGAGGGAATGCATTAACGGGGGGGGATTGTAATGCTAAGGGTTAGGGCTGTTCTAAACATTTTTCTTGTGATCGGGCACGCTGCCAGCTGAATTACGTCACCGTAATCGAACACCTTTCCTCGATACCTCCGACCGAAGCGCCACTCCCATCCCCCTTCTCTTGAGTTGCTTTCCCCCCCTCGCATTGTAGTCTATCATGGATAATCCTGGGTGGCATGCGCGCAGAAGGGCCGCGCGACAAGATGTACGTATCCCGCTCATGCTCTTACAAGGATTCACCCTTGTCGCCCCGCTCGTCGAGCGCTCACCCGTCGGTTCGGCCTTGCCTAGGAGGCTGCCCTTACCCCCTCCAGAGGTCCCGACGGTCAGTTTCGCCCCGTTGCACAACTGGAACCGATGGAGGACGCCTTCGTCGGAGGCTGGGCTTTGCCTCCGCCGCTACCACCGAAACCAGACAGGACCGGGAACGCAGGCGCGCAATTCGGCGTTCCCGTACCTCCCCTGTATACGAGTCCGCGCCTTCTGCAATCCGGATATCCGTTCGTCGATTCTCCCACGTCGAGGGGCCCACCCGTGCTCCATGGCGTGCGCTCGTCGTTCGACCAAAATCCGTTGTCGCGGCTCAGCCCCGTGGAGCGATCCCAGACGCTCCATCTCAGGAAGAAGATGATGAATCCGTACTTGCAGTTCATGTGCGGCCCTCTGCTGAGGTACGACACCGTCGACAGGGACGGCGTGTGGCATGGCGCGGCGTTGATCGTCAGTAAGTCCCTACACTACCCCGGCTTTTTTCTTTTCGGACTTCCGATGGGCGCTTATCCCTTCGGTGTAATCGTAGCTGCCGACAGTGGGTCTACGTACGAGCCGTATCCAACCCTCAGGTACTTTTGGGACCCAAGACAATCTGCTTCAGCCCCTAGGCAGCCCAGTTCTCATGGTCATGGAGCGGCGGTCGTCGACTTGGGTCCCCACCCTGCCGACCCCATGGCTCAGCATTTCCACAATGTAGCAAACGACGAGCCCCTCGAGGGACCGACCGTACTAGAGAAGAGCGTCGTTGGCACGGAGATCTACGTGTATGGCGGACGCAGCGGGTACGTGTACATGCTACATGTCTCGACGCCTAACTCGGCTGAGAACTTGTACCATCTCGCTGTCCATTAGCACATACACGTTTTGGAGATTCCTCATCCAGATTCCCCTGACTGATTCTGAGATGAAGATCAAGTATTCCGTCAATGGAGGACTGGAGATGGATTTCTTTGTCCCTGCTCGTCGTCAGACGATGCGTTTGGCCGCGTATTCTGTGCGTAGACCCAACTGCGTCATCGATCCGTTGGCTTCTTGACGGCGTCGTTCCACTTAGTGCAACGGCTTCAGCGCCGGTGTCAACCCAGATGATTTCCGTGGACCGGGATTCCAGAGTGGCTACGACCCCGTCTGGGTCGACCTATTGGCGAAGCATGCTGAGCAGCCATTTCATGCGCTCGTCGGTGGTGGCGATCAACTCTACTGCGATGGGTACGTAATTCGGCTCAGCTTCTGCATGTCTAGTGTCCCGAATTCTGTCTCAGAGTCACTCGGGAACCTGAACTGCAACACTGGATAAACCATTCGGATCCAGAGGGGAAAAAGCAGTGCCGTCTAACGCAAGAGATACTCTCGGCGATAGACCGCTTCTATTTCAATCACTATTGCGAGGTGTTTCGTAGCGGAGCGTTCGCCCGCGCCAATAGTACGATGTAGGTCTGGCTCGGTCTGCGCCCCCGAGACTTCACACTGAGGACGATTTTCAAGCCCCATGCTGAACATATTAGGTGAGCTAACGTACTATGCACCCATTTCGTGGCGCCTTCTCACTTTGGTCTCTTAGATGATCATGGTTTGTTGAGGCCCTCATGCAAGCACTCTGCCCGCTAACTTGTAAACTCCTTTCCTACCAGATTTGGTAAGCAAATGTGTATCATACATATGGCCACCACTGACACCGGGGGAAGATTGATGGTTACGGAAGTTGTACGCGACATTGCCGTCATAAGCGGTTGACAAAATTGCTGACCGTTGCCAGATCCTGATGACACGCAATCAGCACCAGTTTTCAACGCGTATGTGTCATTCAAAGAATGGATATAAAATTTTCACAATTGTTTTCTTTTTGGGAAGGATTGGGTCCAGGGGATACTTTTTCTATCTCCTATTTCAATGCTTCATCAACGGTTCGTAAACAGAATCATTCTATCACTCGCATGGTTCCTGCATATCTGATGGCTCTGCAAAAGTTTCTATCGATGGCTTTGATGACCGATCTCACGTTTTCAAATCGACCATCATCGGTGGCCCAGGAGCATTCGTGCCCTTCCCGTCCCACTCAGTTCTAACGCCCATCGGCCCGACCGCTTGGATACTCTTGCTGGACTGCAGGCGCGTCGAACACAATCCTGGATAGTCTGGTTTCTTGACACTAGGCCTATCAGAGCGGAACGAATGTTAACGCAAGTGTGTAGCGAGGAAGAGTACAGAAGGGTCTTCAAACGAATGAGCGAGTTGCCACCAGGGGTCGAGCATTTGATCATACAGCTCGGTGATACTATGCCAATCCGTTGCCGTCACTTCAAGCAAGACTGAATGTAAACACAGGGATTCCGATTGCGTATCCCCGCATGGTGTTTCTGGAGTCTGTGTTGTCGTCAAAATTCAACCCTCTAGTTACGTTAGGGAGGCATGGGTCTTTGGGTTTGAAAGGATTTGTGAACCAATTTAATGGGGATGCGGAGTTGTTGGATGATCTGGTTCTTATCCTTTTCTTTCTTTGTCTGCACTCTGGGCTAATTGTTACTCGAAGAATGACCATTGGACGTCCAAACACCACAAGGTCCTTATTTTGCATTTGCTGACGATCGTCTGCTCATGAGATCATCCCAGGCGGAGCGCAATTTATTCGTTGAGAGACTTCAACAATTTGCCCTGGAACGACGGATTCGCATCACCTTCTTGGCCGGTGACGTTCATTGTGCGGCGGTTGGTGTTCTGAAGACCTTGCACAAGGGCAAGGGGTCTTCGTCGATTTCTCCTTCATCAGATTTCCGATACATGCTTAACATCGTGACGAGTACGTTTCGACCCTCTAATGTGTTGTTCTGTCATGTTGACCCTCACGTGCAGGTGCGATCGTCAATACGCCGTACGTTTGTGTGAATCCAGCCTACACCTCGTGTTGATGGCGTTTGAATTCTAGACCGCCAGACAAGGTGATCGCCTTGGTAAATTCGCTGTCAACTAAACGACATCGAACCATGCATCACGTCGATACAGACGAGGAAATGGTGAGTCAGACTCGCCGCGCGTTCTCGCGACTCATGCCCGATGGTGGCGGCGGTCAGGTTGCACTATTCCAGAAGGACACGGATGGGTCGAAACCGAAAAGCCATTACATCATGGGCCGACGCAATTGGTGCAGCATCACGCTGAAGGAGCCGTCGGGCGACCTTTCATTCGACATCCGTGTGGAAAAGGCAAAGGGGAGAGGAGAGACCGTCGGGTGAGAAATCCCTTCCTTCCCCTCGTCTGAGCTCAATCCAACTTTTCGTTGTCTTGCAGGTATTCTATACTGGCACCTCCGCCGCGATGGACAGCCAAGGCTGTCAAGTGAGCTCACTTTCGACTGAAACCGGGCACCTAGACACTTTGATATCTCTGGACCCGGTTCTCGCATCTCTGTGCTTCATATGACTTTACATCTAGCTATCGCTTTCTTTGTCCCATATGGTAGTTGTGACATGTGAACGATACCCGTTTCAGCTTAGCTAGTCGCTCAGTCAGTCCTCTTCCTCCTCCATCCGTATCGCGACGGCACGTCTGTATTGCAGCAACTTGGCAGGATCGCCGTATATTTCGCTCAGATCTTCCGGCGGGGCGTCTTCCTCCTGTTCCTGCTCCTGCTCTTGATCCTGCTCCTCCGCCTCGCCCTCGCCCCCTCCATACTCCGAGCCGTATGTGCTCTGCAGACCGGGCGTCGACAGCCCCGTCGAGGTCTGGTCCGTTTCGACGTTGAGTTGCAAGCTCGTTGATCATGTAGGAGGGCAGCGCCGCCGCGCCGAGACCGACGAGGGGGCGCATACTCGACACGTGCGAAGAAGGTACATCCTCCGTGAGAGAAGTCGACCCTTCACGTTCAGGTTGTGGAGTCGTCGACGCTGTGTGAAAGTCACCTCCGTTCGAGGCCGGCGCCGGCGCCTCCGCGGCGACATGGCCAGAATCGGCGGCGGTGGCAGCGCCGGGGGAAGAAGGGGCGACGACGGCGATGGCGATGGAGGAGGCGGAGGCGGAGGGGACGGTCGTCGTCGCTTCGTCGGGCTTGAGACGCTTCTTGGCGTTGGCGGCCTGCGCGCGTTTTCGCTCGCGCTCGAGCTTCCTCTCCGCTTCTGCTTGCAGGCTCGCGGCGCGCTGCGCCGCCTCTACGCGGGCCTGTTCCTCTTCGAGCCGGTCGAGCGCCCACTGCTCCTCCATAAACTCAGGCATAGCGCTCGCACAAAGGCCGCCAGGTCCGAGCAGGAGCAGGAGCAGGAGCAGGAGCAGGAGGGGCGCCGACGGTGGGGGGGGCGGCATCATCGCGTGACGGTGGGAGGTCGTCGTCGTCGTCGCCCGCGAGCATCGCTTCCACGTCTGGCGGAGGGGGAAACGCAAAGTCCGGGCCAGGGTTGAGGCGCACGCGGGCGCCGTTGAAGAGGGAGATGAAGGGAAAGTAGCCGAGGGAGCCGTCGTCAAAGTGGTTCTCCTTGTGCTCGCGCGCGCCCTCGCGCGTCGCGCGGCGCTTGGCCTGCGCCGCCTTGCGCGCATCGGCGGGGGCGCGGGGCGGGCGGAAGTCGTACAGCTCGCGGAAGGCGACGCCCTGGCACTCCCCGTTGACGAAGAAGGCGATTTTCGAGTCCGGCAGCGTGGGGAGGGGCCGCATCGGCGTGGTGCCGGACGCGCCGGACGCGCCTTCCACGCTCGGATATGTTCTTGACGGTGGCGGACTTTTTGGAGGTGGGAGGCAAGGAGGCGGCGGAGGCGGAGGCGGCGGCGTCGGGGGGGCTTGCGGGAGAAGTCCATGAGGGCGAGCATCTCCTTGGACTGGGCGTACTCGAGCGACTCGAAGTACTCCTGGCCCTTGAACTCGATCGCGATGCGCTCGCGCTTGACGTGCGCCGGGTCGTGCGGGTCCCGCTTGGAGGGCTCCCGCAGCGTCGGGAGGGATATGTAGAGGCCGACGACGTCGCCCGTGCCAAAGGGGCGGCCGTACGGACGGGGACGCGAGAGCGTGATCTTCTCCCCCGTCTTGTCGCGCATCCCAGTACGAGTAGCCGTCGAGACCGCACGGCCCGCCCAGGAGCGCCTCGCGCCGTCCCCAGCCGAGGCGGACGTGCGCGCCTTCGCCCTTGGGCGGGCCGCCGCCGACGCTACCGCCGCCACCGCCACCGGGGACGTCGGACGCGCGTGCGCCGCCGGCGTGCTCGATCGCCACTTCGACGTACCAGCGGCCCTGACGGACGGGGGCGTTGCACCGCGCGCTGCGGAAGCCCTTGTCGCCGAGCAGGCCGAGGCCGTCCTGCGTCACCTTGACGAACGGGCTGCGGTCCTCCCAGCTCACGCGGTAGGCCGCCGGCGCGCTCTCGATCGTGCGGAAGGGGTGGGTGGAGCCCTCGGGGGCGAGGCCCGCGGGCATGTAGCGGAAGCCGAGGCGGTTGTGCGCGAGTTGGTCGGTGTGGCAGTAGGGCGAGTCGTCGGCGATGGGGAGGAAGGTGGGCGCGCGGGAGACGGTGAGACGGGGTCGGGTGGAGAGGTCGTAGAGGTAGGCCGGTAGGACGACGTTCTCGGCCGCCGGGGCGTTGGACAGCGAGGAGGGGTCCGAGGGCGTAGGGGAGTCTGCGGCGCTGTTGTTGTGAGAGGGCGGGTTCTGCTTTCGTTTCTTGGTCGGAGGACCATTGTTCGTCGAGCTCGTGGTCGCCGGTGAGTCTTCGCGAGCGTGGACGAGCATCACCAAGGGGTGGATGACCCTAACCTGGCGCGCTCGTTCTTTTACGCAGGGACGTCCACCACCGATGGCCAGTCCTAACGCCCGTGCTTTACGGTACGTCGAGCGGGTCTCTATCGAAAATCGTCAGCACTGATGTCGCATCAGTCGCATCCACAAAGTAAACTACGTCTATCGCTGAAAGTGCCGTTTTCCCGTCCTTCTCATGCGATAAACTCACAGGAACTTGGCGATCTGAACGCCAACCCGATCGATGTATGCGCCGTGCCTTGTCCATGGTCACGGTTTGCTGAGCATGCTTGATTCAGGGCGTCTCTTATGAGGTGGTCGAAGACAATGTGCTCAACTGGAAATGCTCTATCAAAGGAGCGGTGAGTTGTGCCTCTACCCATTGTCTCACGACGGATTCAGAGCCTCCGTACAGTCAGACAGTCCATACAAAGGGGGCACGTTTTACTTCAAGCTCGCGCTTCCGGAAGACTTTCCGTTCAAACCCCCAACGGTATGGTAAAATATCTCGAGGCTAAACTACGGACGTGCATATTTGCGTTCTGTGTTCCACCCTAGGTAACGTTTAGCACGAAGATATACCATCCTGGCATCAACGAAGAGGGTAGCATCTGCATCCCCATTCTGCGAGACGAGGTGCGTGGTCACTTCGGTGATGGCACGCGCTAGACCAGAGGACCCTCAGTGGAAGCCATCCATCACTCTGGCCACAGGTGCGGAATACGGGGATATTTTATGCATTCGATGCCGATATTCGTTGTCGTAGTGCTTTCTGCCATCCAGGAGAAGGTGAATAATCCGAGCGCAGACGACCCCTTCGAGCCGGAGATTGCGGCGGTAAGTGTACAACAAAGGTGTCTCGACATGGACCGAAACTGTATTTTAGCAATTGAAGAACGACAAAGCTGCGTTCTTGAGCACTGCGCGGGAATGGACGAAGAAGTAGGTCCGCCGTGAGTTGCAACGACAACAACTGATGGCACGACAGGCACGCGTAAAGGCGTTGAGATGTATTTTTGTCATGATCCGACCTGTAAAAGGAAATTTTGTACTTAGCAGGGATTGCCAGTTTTGTTGTTGCAACACGACGACCACTTCATTCGTTCGTTCATTCCACTGTTTTGTTTCCTTTTCTCACCCGGTCCGTCTCGATTGATCGCCCTTTTCCGCCAACTCCTCGTGTACCCCACGTTGCACCCCCTTCGTTTTTACTCTTCTTCCCACTCTCCTGTGCACTTTCCATTGACCTTACCACAATTGGCTCACCCGTAACGTGCTCGAAAACGAGGCGACTATATCCACAATGCTGCGTTTTCGGTAAGCTTGCCACCCTCTGTCACCCGTGCCGGCATTTTCACAATCTATCATCGTTTTCTCTCCCCTCCGCTCTATCATCACTCGGACAGCAAGTGGTCAGACGTCAAGCAACACCCAGTTCCAGACTCTGCGCGCTCTAGTCCCCCCTCTGATCATCCTTCCGCACCACTTCCAGCCTTACCTCCCGTTGGTGACTTTCGCACGTCGCTTATCCTCCCCGAGTGAGCCGCATCTCGTCCTTTCTCCCATATTCGCATTTTCTAAATGCGCCATGCGACCACTCCTAGCCTGTCGCGTCGCTTCACCGTTCTCCGCGCTCCATCTGGCGACCCTGTCTCCCTGGAAGATCTTAGGGTCAGACTCGCCGATCAGCGCGCCCGTGGTGCAAAAAATCACCTCTCGGAAGAAGAAGAAGACATGTTCTTGCAAACATTAGGTCGCATACGCTCAAAGCCATCCGTCAGTTCAACTAGCGGCGACTCCATCCAAAGCACGGCTCGCGAATCGTTCAGATCTTCCGAAACTGCGACTAGCTCCATCCCATCCACCTCGAGTGCAGCAAAACGTTTCAGTAACAATATGTTCGGCTCTGGTAAATTCCGAGATTATACTTATCTTCGCAGCGTGGCGAAGGACCGTGCCGGTGCTGGGAAAGCAAGCGCGAGCAGGCGGAGCACGAATTCATCCTCCCTCTCCACAATTGGTCGCTCCTACAAGGCATCAGACACATCCATACCAGAGGACTCACAGACAGACCTTGAACTCTCCGCGCATGATTCCGAGACAACCATTGCGCCTCGTGGCAAGGCATCTTCCTTTGAATTGGAGGAGGGCATCGTAAAGTCATTCCAGCCCGGCCACCTACGAAGGGCATCGATGGCGTTGGAAGAAGTAATACGCGAGATTGAGGAAGAGGTCGAGGTCGAGGTCGGCCGCGGTGGTGCCGATGGTGACAGTGACGGTGACGGTGACGATAAAATCTTAATTCCACGGTCCCCTGCGCCTGAACGTGCTTCTAGCCTCACGGGAAGATCTGTAAGTGACTCTGTTGATTGGGCTTTTTTTCTTCTTTCGTTTCAATCTCATTCCTTGCATGTGTAGGTCGACAAGCCCCGTCCAGTTCCTTCAATCAAACTCAGTGATAGTGTTTATGAGACTGGAACAGCTGTCTCATCAGATCCCTCAATGCAAGCAGATGCCCCGGAGTTCCGTCCCTCTCCATCTCCGTACCCCCGCGCCGAAACCTCACCTACCCCTCGACTGCCAGGCTACATTCCCGGAATGCCAAGACCCATGACACCACGTGAGACGACCTTCGATCACGATGAGGTCTCTCCCTCTTCTTCCTCAACACCCCGCGCCACGTCCCCCCGTATCCCCGGTAGTGATAGACCAACGTCCCCGAACGTCTCTACGAGCAGTGCGCTTCGTCGCGACTCAACATCCATGCGACAATCGCATCGCGCCTCACCTCCTATAATGACAAATCCGGGCGCTCCCATCGCTTCGCTGTTATCCGGCGTAAACGGTCGCTTCACGCCAGACCATTCACATACTCTCAATGGTCCATCTGTTGAGTTTAGCAATCCCCTCGACTCGTCTCTTCTGGGCCGACGTCGCCCCGTCTCGCCCTTCTCTCAAGGCGCATATCAAAGTATGACGGTGTCCTCACGCCCCTCTACGCCAAGTAACGTCACGTGGAAAGCGCCCACAGCCCCAGGTAATGGTAGTGGGGTGCAGAGTCGTAGTGGAAGTGCCGTGGGTTCTTCCGAGTCGGACCTCGCTATCACCAGGCTACCATCACCAGTTCGTAACGGGCTTGATAGGTCTCCCACGCACACGAGAAGCGATAGCAACATCAGTTCAAATGATCTTCATGACTTTGCACAGCTGAACTTATTTGGGTCCCCGCTGGGCAGCCGATCACTGCGATCCCCGCCTTTACCAGATTCCCCTGTTTTCGAAAATTCGGTGCAGAGCGGAATCTTCACTTTGCACAAACGTGGCCATCCTTCTGCTCCGGTCACCGACACTGGTTCATCGCCTCTGGAGAGTTCCGCGTTGAGGTCGTCGACCCCAACCCAATATCCCCCACGGTCCTCGGCCTCACCGGTCTACCCCGATCCCGATCATGCGCGTAGCTCGCAACGTGGCTCGCGTCAGGCGACAGCCTCACCGTTCGCGCTGAACCAGTCGCAGGCCCTCATCCTGTCCCCAATTGCGAATTCCTCCCGCTCGTCACTAGAGTCAGCTGGTTCAAGCTATCACACGTGGGAAGCGGACAAGCAAGGTCCAGTGCTACCACTCGTCGCAGCGCTCGTGCCGCAGCCACCTGCATGGCACGACCTTTCTGATTCAACAGGCGATCTCAGTTCAGCGGCTGATGGAGACGCCGAAGAGGTAGTGCAACAATACTCTGGTTTGAACAAACGCGATTTTGCTGCGATACAAGGGCGACTTCTATTCGCTGCGAAGTTAAAGGCGGAAGTACCTGAGCCGCGTGAGCGCCGGAACTCACTCCGCAAAAGGCGGCCATCTACATCACAGTCCGTAAGTCTGGTTCTGTTATAGGCTATGACGACTGGCTTGAACGAGATACAGGCTGCCGATGTCGTTCAGCAAGGATCGACACAACGACCGATGTCGCAAGATAGCGCATTGAAAGCCAGCGCTCTCCTAGACTCGGTGGTGGATAGCATACAGGCACCACGGTTAAAGCTGGGCGAATTGAAAACCGATACGGATCTCGCTAATTCTAACTCCTCCGCGGAGCCTGAGCCTTCCAGCGCAACTCGAAGGAAGAATGCGCTTGCGCGGGCTTTATTTGGCCCTTCCGACTCTGATCAGTCTCTCACCTCCCCATCCCCACCACCGATGGACGACCACGATACTAGCTCCAGTGTGTTGCCTGCGGAGCGGCCTCTCCTGATTGAGATTTCCACTAGCTCCCGCTCTCTTCGTGAGACACTTTCGCCTTCGTCCCCTTCTGTAAATGATGGTGTTGGCACCTCATCGTCTTCCGTAACGGAGGCGCTCGACAAACGACAGAACCTTGCAAGAGAGGTCCAACGTAGAGCTGAGGCAGCGATGGCAGATCTAAATAGAATGCCCTCCAACGCCAAGGTCAGCGATTTTTCGCAACGGAAGCGCATTGAAGTAGGCCAGATTTCCGCGCCGAAACTGGTCTCCGCGTCTACCAGTGTCGATACAATCCCGGTGCGTTCCCCGTCTGCAGCATCTGGGCAGCTGTCCGCAACACAAAGTCAATCCCCCGAATTCGTCCAGGCTTGGAACTACGCCTCAAAAGATTTCGTGGATCTCTTAGGGCTAAGCCGACACCACCCGCGAGTGATGAACCGACACAGCCTTCCCTTGATCAATCATCGGCTCATACCGATCGATCACTGGCCACACCCGACGGACCATTGCCACCCAGCACAACCGATCACTCTCGATCCAAGGTCGTCTCTCTTCCTGCCACGGCAGTCTCGCCTGGTCCAGGCTTAAAGGGATTCGTATCTCGCTTCTTGAAGCCTCGCTCAGGAGATATATCAGAGCCTGACCGCCGAAAACAGTTGCCTTCCTCGTCCAACTCACTGGCCACTCCGTCGTATTTTGCACAACAGCAATCAGGACGACGGACCTGAGAATAGCGTTTCTCAGCATGTGCAATCCGCGCCTCCACGAGACAAGTCTTTCCGTCCGCATACGCCTGTATCCCCTGATTCTGCACCGCCATTTAATCCGCCACCCTCCGCGCCGATCGTGACTGCTCCAGTCCCCGATGGCAGCACGGCGCGGGCCGTGGATCAGAATGCATTGAAGCAGTTCATGGACGCTGCCAATAATCTTGGTCTCGATAAAGATGCTCTGACAGACTTCCTAGCACGCTCTCCTTCCGTCGGTTCAAGGTTAACTGGTCACAGCTCCAAACGGTCGACTGCTCTATCGGGTGACGGGTCTGGGCGAGGCAGGCGTGACTCTCCCTTGACTGAACCTACACTGCTATCTGCTCCCAGCCCGGGTTCACGGCGTAATCTTGGGCCGCCCCCACAGCGACAATCTGGTGAAGTCATCGCAAAGGCGCCCACTCGGAGGCCGCTTGGCCGCAACGTAGTAACGCCAGATTCAACCAATTCAACGATAGTGCGGCGAACACTTATTTTCCCATCGGAGGCGAAACAGTCAAACTTGGACCCTGGCACAGGTCTCCGCAAAAGCTCGTCCACGCGACGTCGTCGATCAACAAGTGCGGCATCAGTGCAATCCAACCGCTCCCTTCATGATCGTGTCCCCACACCCCCACCCCCTAAGCCTCTTGGCCGGCGCTTCTCCGCTGAACAATCGCCGCCCATGCCTCATATACCCAGTTCTCTGTTGGCCCAGACCGAGGCCATTAACGCGCCTCAGTCTGCCCCTGTCGTTCCTTTAGAAAAGTCTAACTCCGCCTATGATTCTCTGTGACTCTTCCTAGTTATCACATCCGTATCCATTGTTCTAAACCCCTTCTTTAGATATGATATGTACACCGGTGATGGGAGACCTGCTATTTCTGTCACTCCAGATGTGCAACACCCTGACGCCTCGGGTTCCAATCTGAACACCCTCCACAATATGGAACCAGGTACCGCCGTTGAAGTGCTTGAATTAGCCAACGGCGAAACTATTTGGTGTGTCAGAGCTCCGCTAAACGCCTAGAGATTACATTGACATTAACTGGCACCATGATAGGTCCATCGTGAATGGTCTTCGGGATGACGACGAGGAGTCGTTTGGGAATCGTGCTAGTCTTTGTGTCCGAGTACTCGTTACGTGATGAGGGCATGCAGGTGTTCTTCAAGGAACACGGGAGGACGGGGTCCAAAGACAGTCAATCGTCATTCCAATCACGCAAGAAGGTCCCGCAGGTGCAGAAGCGCCCAGAAACCAAAGTACGCCAAATCTTCATTCAACCGGATCAGGGTTGCTGATCTTTTCCTCGACACTAGGTCTTCTTCAGTTCGTCAGCTCAGATAGGACGCCTCATTGACAATCTCTCGCATGAGACCGAGGCCGGTTCTTTCAACATCCTTCCCACCAATCTCAGCCCAGCCCTTGTCCAGCCTGACTCTTCTCATTGGACCGTTGAGGAGCGCCTAGAGCACATGCTCAACACGCTCGCCACCCCATAGCCTCCATCTCTTCCTTATTTCCACGCCGTGTCAAACGCTTTTTTTTCTTTACCTCGGTCGTTATTGCTTTCATGCGCACACTAACTTTTCCTTGGGGATCCGATCGGTAGAATATATAATACACCGAGCGTGCTATCGCCGAACATGCGTCTCCACTGTTTCAGCCGTGTATAAGGTGGACAATGAGGCGATCAGAGATCATGAGTCTAGAATAAACGAGAAGTTCTCTACGAAGATAAAAGCACGAGCGTGGTCTGGAGTTGGCCAGGTCATGCGAGAGAACCCTCCTGGGAATCGAGCCAACGGTTCACAGATAGTGCGAGTAGCGCATGGAGTAAGAGCGACTCGTGCGAGAAGCTGAAGTAGAGTGTAGCATAGTTGTTTCCGACGGGAAGTACCTCTGGTGGTTGGTGTTTGCGAAACAGCCCTATGACCGTGGCAGGGGTATGAGAGGTGTATAACTGCAAGAAAATGCCCGTCCCCGTCCCCGCCAAAAAAAAAAAAAAAAAAAAAAAAGAAAAAGAAAAAAATCAGAACAGGTTGGGCCACGGGCCATGAAGTAGGAGAGAAGCTCGACCCTTGACACGTGCAAGACAAGGACGAGACTCACATCGTAATTACCGTGCGCGAGGCGGTGCCACCAGAAAAGGCGCATTATGCCGTCCGGGCCCTCGCAAAGGAACGCGCAGGAGCTGTTAAACGGTTGTGTAAGGCCTCGAAAAAAAAAAAAAAAAAAAAAGAAACAGAAAAAAAAAAAGGGGTGGGGGAGGGGTCTAGTTGGGACGCAGACGAGTGAGGAACATCATTCTTTTTTACTCACTCTGGGAACGACCGAATGGGCATGACGAGCTCGGCCATGTGGGCTTCGCGCGCGGGTGGGCCTAGGAAGGTCATGGTACCGAGAGCACTTGGCCCGAACCAGTTAAAGATGACCAGGGTCGCACCGCTGGCGTCCGACACCTGTTTAAGGGACCGAATGGTGTGTTAAGTGACCTTTCAACTGGGCGCTCAGGGGGACATGAGGGGGGGCCGCGGCTGCGGCCAGACGGGAAACGACGGGAAGAATTTCCACGCACTATGGTGTGTGTTGATAGGAAACCGACGGGCGTTCGAAATTCGTAGTATACGAGCGGATTCGTGCTCATGACACAGAAGCCGTGGCGGGGGTCAGCAGAGTGGAGAAAGTGGACCTCAAAGTTGGCAGGTTCGCCCTCGATCAGATGTGCCATGGAGGTTGCGTCGTTGTCGGGTGACTGACTGGGAGGCGATGGGGGTGGCAGACGTCTGAGACTCGAAATCCGGGAGGTTAGTGCAGTCTGTCTCTGATCAAAGGAGCCTTTAAAAAGAAAGTGAGGACCATGCCTATCCCCCGAGGTTGATGGGTCACACGGGCGATCAACTTGGAGGGCACGGAAGCAAAATCAGTGGCGTCGGTTGGGCGCAGTCATTGGGAGTGGGAGTCAACGACGTGACTGATGGGAGAGGGTCCCGACGAGAGGCTGGGAGCAAAGGGCTTGTCCCGCGAGAGAAAGGGGAAGAGGTGTCAATAATAATAAAAACAATCGACACACCCCTCTGATCCAGTGAAAGGCCCCATGAAACGGCGTCCGGAAAAAGGAAGGTGAATCAAATAGAGGCTAAGAGATCCGAATCGCATATTAGGCGGAAAGAGGACAACGGAATTGCATACGTGTGTTAGGAAGAGATTCGGCCTCACATAGGATTGGCCATCCATAGGTTCTTCCAACACTGACACTGGTCTACGCTCCACAAAACGCCAGGACTACGGTCCCTCGGGAGAAGAGCCGCATATTAAAAAAGAAGCGGAGTCGGCAGTTTGCTGGGATAACGACGCATCCGCCGGCGGTAAGGTTTTCAACACATCGAAAGAGGAGGACGCAACACGTACCGATCTGGGTTCTTGAGCTTGAGATGGGGCCGTTATTTGGCAATATCGAACGGGCCGACAGCCAGGTTCGGAGCATCCACTGTACCTTTCGGAATGACGGCGATAGGTCATCTCATGGGGATAGCAATGGCTCGCGGCCGAGTTCTAGCTCTGCGAGCAGTCCTATGAGAGGTGGTGTAAGTCCTCGTTGAGGAGGTGATGGGGTCGGAGCTTTAAATAAATGAGAAGGTGGGACGGGGAGATGCCGACTCGACGGAGGGCATACATCGAACAAAGCCATGAGGAGATGGTAATGAGGTTAGCATCTTGGTGGCATGCGTCGTAGGGACAAGGGGTCACACATGCCACCAAGCTGGCCACCAAGCGGGCCACTAGCAGCGAGGGCACCGCGTGCATTTCAGGGCTTGCTGGGGAAGGAGTGTATGTAGGGGGAATAAAGCGTTGCAATGGCCTAATAACGTCGTGGGAGCGACATCGAGATACGGGGAGAAGTCAGTCGTTGGCTATGTTAATGCCCTACAAAAAGGCGGATGTATCAGGAGGTTCGACGGGGACTGGGATGGGAAATGATGGTCAGACGGGCTTACGTCGAGGGTAAGTTCTGGACTGCTCCGTGATACAAAGATGACACGCTCGCGCCCGCGGGTCGACGTGGGGTTGATATCAACTGCCGTAAATAGGGGGGTACGATTTTCAGGAGCCAAGGTGAACACGCTGGAAGGAACACGATAAGAACGTCGACGAGGGGATTATAAAAGGGAGGGGGAATAATCGCACAATTGTGGACAGGGGAATAAATGGACCAGCCAATGATGAAGGGGAGGTGCCATGTGAAAGACAATCCGAGTACTGATGGGGACTGGAGAGCGGATGGGTAGGGATGGCTGAGTGTAGAAAGAGAATGGTGGGCAGGGCGAGGCGGAGAGATGCCATCGGGTCAACAAACGGACGAGTGTAGAGTTATGCGGAGTCGATGCAACACTTCTCACGCCATGGTTTGACCCGCATCAGTGAAAATGCACATATGGGACGTGGTTATGGGAATTGGGTGAAACGGGTGGTCCAAAGGCGTTGGAGATAAATTAATTGAAGGAATGGAGCATCGGCCGTGTGGATGACTGAAAGAGATCGATTTTAGGCAGAGGGGATAAAGGTCTCGGGAATGCTTAATAAAATACAGCAAGGGAAAATACAGCAAAAGGAAAAGACACCTGAATGATTGGCGGGCGGCTGACCAAATGCGGACGATGTCCAAGTTCGCCGCAATTCATATGGCCCCGATTCTTTTTTGGCCTGTATCTGGCTACCAGCACCTTCCGTCCAGTTGCGAAGATCATCAGCACAAACACGACGCTCTCGAGAGTAGATTTGTCAGGTCATCTGAGCTAGGGGTAACGCCTCCTCGGCTTTGAGCATAAACTGATACTGACTCGGAACCGCAAAGTGAAAGAATCAGGCTGCAGAAATTTGACTGAGGATTAGAGTAGAGCGGCTATGAACTTTAGGTGTGTTGGGAGCACCAACTCTTCCTCGAAATCGAACAAGATCCCTGGGGGTTCCGCTTCTGTGTCCTGCACCTCCACACCAACGTTACCCGTGTGCATGTATCTGAGAGTTCCCCGCGGAACTGAACTTCAACCAGACTTGCTGTGGTGGCCAAGGCGTGGCCGAGCCTGCTTATTGATCCTCCTATCCGACATACCGTTGCCAAGTGATAATTTGCCTTTGACCTCCCGTATATTCAGATCTCTCAAAAGTAATAAGAGAAAGAAAATTATCAGCCACAAGTCGAACATTGAATTATGTAATGACATCACGGCACTTAAAAAATGTGTGTGTGTATGTGTACTATTACATACAAGTTTGTCCATGAAGGTGACACAACATTCTCTCGCCTATGTATGAACAAAGAATAGCAGATTGATGAATGAATGGGATGCCTCGCGTCGCACGTTTGCACAGTCGTCTGTCTCTGACTTGACGATGGGCAGACGGGAGGGACACGTGAGGGTGGCTGCTGGGATTGGCCCAGAGAGCGAGGACGGATCGAGCTACTTTTTACTCCAGGTTTGCTTCTTCTTCGTCGATAAGATATCTTCTAACTCTGGGATACCGCTGTTATCCGGGGTGTAGAGCTGGAAGATACCCTTGGAGCTCGAAACGGAAGAAGTCGAAGATGAGGACGATGAGGACGAATAAGACAGGATCATCGGCGATGGTGGATACTGTGGTATCGGTGCTCCGAATGGGCTCGGAGGCTGGGTACTCGGAGGCGAGTGTGGCTTCTGCGGATGGGTGAGATGCGTCGAGGGCACTCCCTTCGGGTACTTCGAAGGTTGTGGGGGCATGGGTAAAGCGCCCTTAGTGTGGTCCGTGAACGGATGGGTGCTGCGGTAGTCAAACGACGGAGGAATTGACGAGGACATGTCGAAAGAGGATGAGAGATGTTCTCGTAGAAGTGGTTAGGGCAGATACGAAGATCAAGGTGTGAAAGCTGGTGATTGCTGGGTGGTTAGGGGAACGGAATGGCGCCTTTATATAGTGTCCCGTCGAGGGAACGGCCATCGTGGTGGAACGGTTGGAAGGCAACCCTTGCGCCCGTTTAGCTGATGTTGGTTGGAGGCGTCGTAACCAGAAGGAGAGATCGTCACATGGCGAGGGAAGGAAGACCCCACAGAGAACATGCGGGGTAAGCATCACGATCTGACGGACGTCACATGTGCCCACTCAGGTCCCATACAGACACGGCCATCTCCTGTTTGTTAGTTACCGCCCGACAGCCTGGCCACCGGCTTTCTTGCGGGTCTCGGGAGACAGAGCGGTCCTTACGTGACACATCACTACAAAAAGCACGCTTTTTGCACACGGCAGCCTAGCTCAGATAAGCCTTACATGACAGGGGCTATTACCCCCACTCAGGGTAACCGGGCGATTTAATGTAAAAAAAAAAAAAGGGTGAAGGGGACAAAAGCCAAGCAATGTGTCATCGGAAAAAAGTCGCACAAACTTGATTGAGATCTTCAAACTCCGTGGCTAGGGTTTGGAGCCGATAAACGATCCGTTCTGACGGCGACGAAACCAGATATGATTGTGGCCATGATACAGGATGGTCGATACACCGGAAACGAGGCTCCACCGGGGCTCAGAGTGACCAGCGGTAGAGCCGCTCCCCACGGAGAGCGAGTATCGGCTTGGGGCCCGAATAACGGGTCGTCGTGGTGCGTGATCGTGATGGGAAACCGGGAGATGAAGAGATAATAGCGAACGTGCAACGTAACGCAATGATAAGAGATGATGGCTACTACTATAAGGGTGGATGATGACCAAATTTTTGGCCCCAAATACCAAAGATGAGAGAGTAGGTTGGGAACTCAATGACCTCATGTATGCATTTCACCCGGGTTATGACATCTCAATGTAATGATACCTCCGAAGGAAGCTAAAAATTCGGTGAATGGCGGCAACTGAGTGCATTGTGACGAATCATGAGCACCTTGAGACCTTATCGACATGGATCGGTACATTAGATAGGGCAAGCGATGACGCAACAAGTCGAATTTAAGCAAGGAGGGGCCAATAGTATAAATATGATGACCCATCTTCCAATAGCGATAGAGAAAAAGTAGGTTCAGGTGGGGGCACGTTGCGTGTACGGGGTAAGGGGTGGGGTGTACGTGACAAGCGAAGAAGACCGTAGGAAAAGAGAAGGCGTGAAGGCGTTAGGAGTGGATCTGAAACCAGGATATCAGTTCTTCTGAAAGCGACGCGACTTGCAGTTGGACTTGGAGGCGGTTGTGGAAGGTGTTGACCTCACGTGACGATGGGCCACAGCGTTCGTCGGTCGGGCTCGGCGCTCTCGGCGCTCTCGGCACTCTCGGGGCCCAACTGCACTGTCAGCACGGCCCACTGTGGTGGGGCACTGCGACCTCTCTCAACACCCAACAAAAGTGCCATCCGCCTCCCTCACCTCATCATTTCCTAGCTTCATCGACATATATCATGCCCGCAAACGTGGGGGATCCGTGAGCTGCCTCATCACATCCTCTTTTTGTTCTTTGCTCATGTTCCTATCCTTCAATACCAAGGAGGAGAATCAGAGTTACCGGTCAGTCCACCTCATTTGGTTTCATCGACACCCATTCGACCTCTTTCCAGTTGTCTCTGCCGACGGTTTGATCAAACGTGACGTCTTCCGTCTTCCCGACCCGTTCGCTGTCGTTACCGTCGATTCGGAGCAAACAAACACAACGAGTGTCATCAGGAGGACTCTCAATCCCTATTGGAACGAACAATTTGATGTGTCCGTCCTTCTGTTTTCGTGTGCCTCCTGCCCTTTGTGCTAATTCCTGCGGCCGACATTTAGAACCGTAAAGGACTCGTCGGTCATAGCAGTTCAGATCTTCGATCAACGCAAGTTTAAGCGGCGAGACCAAGGATTCCTGGGTGTCGTCAATATTCAAGTAGCTCAGTATCTGGATTTTGAACTTGGTAGCCATCGTATGTTCCTCAAATATTCTTATTCATCCCTTTTTCAATGCGCCCGTCGCAGAAATGATACACCTAGACTTGAAAAGGTCCAACGACAATCTCGTTGTCCAAGGCAAACTCATCCTTTACCTCTCTACCAACCTCTCTTCTCCGCCCACAAATTCGCGTTCGGCCGCAGCCCCGTTAGCTCTGACCACCCGCCCTTCAAACGATTCAAGCATTTCGGTAAACAATCCATCAGGGTCGGGAGTTGCGGGAACATCCGCTAATCTCTCCCGTACCCCGAGTTCTCACGCCACCACCTCAGAGACCTCCACTCCAATTATGTCCATGCCTACTCCTGTCATTCCCGGAACCCAGGACCATGAACAACAGCAACAGCAGCCTCAACCTAATAATTCGACCCGTCCTGTTGGCTCTGGTGGCACCTCAGCTATCACTCACCCGCCAAACCTAACCAGGCCATCCGCAGCTGGTATCATATCACCCGGACAGGCACTTGCGTCGAACAGCAGTGCCCAACATAACTACAATGCCACAGAGGATCAATTTGGTCCGCTCCCTGAAGGATGGGAACGTAGAATTGATCCTCTTGGCCGGACATACTATGTCGATCACAACACACGCAGCACCACATGGAATCGGCCATCTCCGAACCAAGCTGCTAACCATCATGCTCAAGAAGGCGAGACAAACGCGGCACGCGATCAACACAGTCGTCGTATCCTCGCGGATGACCTGTTAGAAGCGTCCAGTGGTGGCTCCAATGCACAACGCTCTGGAACCGCACCGCCTGAGAATGCCGCAGTCGTCGGAACCGGTGGTGGTAACACCACAGCGGGCTCTGGTAGTCTACCTGCCGGATGGGAGGAGCGTTACACACCCGAAGGTCGGCCCTACTATGTGGATCATAACACGCGCACGACCACCTGGGTGGATCCACGTAGACAGACAATCATCCGAGTCATGGGACCGAATGGCCAGAGTACGTCTCTCCAACCGCAGACGATCTCGCAACTTGGTCCATTGCCGTCCGGGTGGGAAATGCGGCTCACCTCAACGGCGCGTGTGTACTTTGTTGATCACAATACGAAAACGACAACATGGGACGATCCTCGGTTGCCTTCGTCACTGGATGCGAATGTGCCGCAGTACAAGCGAGACTTCCGCCGCAAATTGATCTACTTCCGTTCCCAGCCTGCGATGCGTGCGCAGCCTGGAAACTGCCAGATCAAAGTTCGGCGTAACCATATATTTGAAGACAGTTATGCCGAAATCATGAGGCAGACACCCAACGATCTTAAAAAGCGTCTCATGATCAAGTTTGAGGGGGAAGATGGATTGGATTACGGCGGTCTTGCGAGGTTCGTGTTTCCTCAACGCGTCTCGTGTCCTCATACTTAGCGCTTTTCACACCCCTATAGAGAATTTTTCTTCTTGCTCTCACACGAAATGTTCAACCCCTTTTACTGCCTTTTCGAATATTCAGCACATGACAACTACACGTTGCAGATCAATCCCGCGTCCGGCGTTAATCCCGAGCACCTTAACTATTTCAAGTTCATAGGGCGCGTTCTAGGCCTGGGCATTTTCCATCCGACGCTTCCTGGACGCTTACTTTATCGTTTCCTTCCATAAAATGATTCTGAAGAAGAAAGTTACACTGGCGGATCTTGAGAGCGTGGACGCAGAATTACACCGCGGCCTGACATGGATGCTGTGAGCCCTGCCCCTTAACGTAAAGTTGCCGCCCGAAAGACTCATGTGACCTTCTTAGAGAGAACGACACCACGGACGTGATCGATGAAAGTTTTTCGACGATGGAAGAGCGCTTCGGCGAGATGGTCACTATTGATCTCAAGCCTGGCGGTGCCGATATCCCTGTGACGGAAGAGAACAAGAAGGAATATGTCGACCTTGTGGTCGAGTATCGTATTTCAAAGCGTGTCAAGGAACAATTTGATGCCTTCATGAGCGGGTTCAGTGAACTGATACCTCAGGAGTTGATCAATGTGTTCGATGAGCGTGAGCTAGAGTTGCTCATTGGCGGAATGTCGGAGATCGATGTGTATGTTTTCCGTTCTCGTTTGTCCATCTGATGACTGCTAAGAATTGATGATAGGGATGACTGGACCAAATTCACGGATTATCGTGGATATGAGGTGAACGACGAAGTGATACAGTGGTTTTGGAAATGCGTGCGTTCTTGGCCACCGGAGCGCAAATCACGGTTACTGCAGTTCGCGACTGGTACCTCACGGATTCCGGTCAATGGCTTTAAGGATTTACAGGGATCCGATGGACCGCGACGCTTCACGATTGAGAAAGCAGGAGACCCTAATCATTTGCCGAAGAGCCACACATGCTTCAACCGTATTGACCTTCCACCTTACAAGGATTACGCAAGCTTGGAGCATAAGCTGACCCTCGCTGTTGAGTGCGTCCCTTTGCATGCCTTTGTGGAGATACCTTTGTTGACTAACGTGGCCCCAGAGAGACGGTTGGGTTTGGGCAGGAATAGACGGAAAGACTTGGCTCAAGCTTCTGTTGCGCAGCGTTATCTCATACCATTCTTCCTGACTAGCCCCATCTGCGTCACAGTATTGTCCCGTCATGAGGCCATAATTGACTTTAGCACTTTTACTTCATTTGTATGATAAAATATATTGGCTTGCAACGAGTTGTGGCTGAGGCAATCTCCGGTAAGCCTCCGTCCCGCGTCGAGTAGCGCTCGCGTGCCATTCACCGCGATGCGGAAACCCATCTTGAGAAACCCGCAGGACCGTACTCGTCCACAGTCAGCCAGGCCAGCTCCAGCGCCTGGGTTTGCGTCCTCGCGATCGTCTTACCCCGTCTTCCTCTCCTTTCAAGATACCGTCAAGTTGCAAATCGGTTGGGCGTGGCGGGGTCTCATTGACGCTTCCCGGTGGGACGTCGTCATCGGCCTTTTAACCAGGAATGTCTGCTTTCTCTTATTTCGTTTCTTTGCTCTCCCTCGCCACCCCACCGCCCAAGTTTTCGGTTTCCCGCTTCCTGCGTAAAACAAACACCGCAATGTACTCAACGTTTATGCTTTAATCCATGCAGCGATGCCGAGGTCCGCGCGAACGCGCTCAAGTCGTTCTTGCTCAATGGCATATCCCTTCTCTCGATCTACGTTTTTGACCTCCTTCTCCACCCCTTGTCGCGGGATGAGGACTCGGAAGGGGAAGGGGGATTCGTACAGACGCGGCAGGGGATGCATCGCAGCGTCGGCTTGTTCTATCGCATCCTTGCGGTTGTTGCCTGTCCTTGGCGTTGGCGTGTCGCTTGCTCTCAACGTGCGTACTGTTTCTTTTTGCCACCCATTACGCGAAAGTGATCACTGATACCTTCAATCCTTTTTTTTTTTTTTTTCAAATTCGCGCAGGCCTCGTGGTGTTCTCTCATTGCCAAACGCACATTTACTCTGCGGCATGGTCTCGCGTTTCCGTATGTCGGGATGACGTCGACCACGTCGCCAAACGCGTACATCGCCTTCCTGAACTCGCTGGCCTCGTCTGCGTACCGTGCCGTCATGATCGCGACTTGCGTCTTCACCTCATTTGCGCTGGGCTATGTCCCCGTCGTCGGTTGGGTGGTGGAAACCGTCTTTTTCTGCTGGGTTGATGCGTGAGTGGAGATTCTTGTGTCGCAACATCTTCCGCTTCTCATCTTGCTGGTGACGAAGATACTATTGTTTCGAGTGAGTGCGATGTCCTTGGACGGTTTTTGCGTGATTCGAGCTGCGAGGCTCTTGAAGGTTCATGTGGATAGCGCGCGGATTGTCGCTGTCCCGGCGAATACGATATCTAGAGGAGCGATGGTCGTACCACCTTGCCTTTGGTATGGTCGAGCGGGCTTCTTAATGGTGTCGCGCCTCACTGACCACACCCTTGTAGGCCTCCCTTCTGCAGTAATCTGCATGTGGGGTAGCACCCTCGCGAACGCGGCGCTCTTTGCTCTTATCTTCCCATCCGTGAGCATCTCATCGCATGGTCAACCCATCCTGACGCCGAACATTCCCCTAGTACATAATCATGGCGATGCACGCACACCCCTTGCCGAACGACCCGTACAATCCGTCTTCTCCTACCCCGTCATCCGCAGGCGCACCGATCATGCACCCATCGCCGTACTTGCCTATACGCCTTCACATCTTTGGGCCCGTGATCTTTATCAATGACTGTGTCGTGAGCGTGCTCAGTCTCTTGACGGGGCGACGACCAGGGGAGTCGCGCCAAAACATTCACCCCTGACCAGGGGGTTGGGGCTAGTGGGAGAATGGAAGAGGGCGACGGCGAGGAAGTCGATATGCGACCTTTTCCTCGACCACCTACGCTGCGCCAAACGGCAGCAGGGCGACCCAAGTTAGACTAGTCTAATTGATTTCCCAAATGATACACCGGTCGTTCACATATTTAGGTGACAGAAGACCTCACATGATGCGTGGCGGGGTGGAACTGTGGAACGTTTATGGTACTGAAGCGGTGTAGGCCGCGCAGCACGGAGGCATAGGCATGAGCACCGTCTGCTGCTGTTGGAAACAGAATCGACGGTATGAGATCGCTGCAGATTTTACTTTGTTGGAGCATCAAGGTATCGTAACTATCGATTGTCCTGAATTACTCTATCAGCGTAATGTAACTAACGCGTATATCTTTGAACCGTTAAGAGATGATCGGGTGATCGCCCGGGCAGTTGAGGACGCGACTCAGCCAATTCTCAATTCTCAACGTCTTTCAAGGCTTGATCACTGCCAGACCCTGCTGACGGGACGCGCCAAAATTCTTCGAGCTGTGCCGGGTATGGCACCGCTGCTCGTTTGGCGAGTATCTATGGCGCGAGCGATCGTCGCCCGTTCCTGCACGCGCGTGGGGATGGGGGTGGGGGGGGGGCAGATTGATGTGGGATCATCATGAATGTGGAGAACGAAAACTGGCTGGCGCCTTGGGAGTAGAGATATCTCTGCGCCGAGACGAAGGTTAGTTACGGATATGCGTCCCGGAAACTCGGAGGCGTCGGGCGGGGCAAGCGTTTGTTAGGAGGAGCCGTTTCGTTGTACAGTTTTTTTTCTGCGGTGCGCACGGGTGCAAATACGTCAAACGGGGCGTTGGTTGGGGTGACCAACATCGGGCCTAGATGGGTGGTTAGCTTTTGTCGCTCGCGGGGACCATCACGATGTGGCTGATCCAACTACAGCAGTCGGTAGGGCGTAAGACAAGGGAAAGGGGGAACGGAGTCGGACTGTTCGGCGGCCAGAGCCTAGTAAGTGCCTCGTGCCTCGCGCTCGAGGCACTGAAGTTTGTCCATCGAGTTCTCTAAGACGTTCTCTGGCCGATTACGGCGCGCGCGCATGACCGACCATATCAAATCGTTGGCACATGGTTATAGCAGTATGATACATGGATTCGTATTCGGCTTGCCCTTGGCTCATCCGCCAACCGGAACGTGTACCATCCTTTCACGGTGTTCATTCGTCTGATGCGCAGGAGGAAAGTCAGAATCACAGGTTAGCCTATTTTTTCTCAGCCCACTTTTCGTCCCATCGGGTCACACACCACCACTTCCTAGTCGTTGCTGCAGATGGCGTAGCCAAAAGCGATGCCCTCCGGCTTCCTGACCCATTCGTCGTTCTCACTGTCGACTTGGAACAAACACATACGACGACGGCAATCGAGCAGACGCTCAATCCCTGCTGGAATGAGCACTTTGATGTGTTCGTCCTTTTATTTTCTCTCTCTCGTCCTGTGCTTACTAGGCATGCTCTTCTATGACCAACATTCAGTATGGTCAAGGATTCCTCCGTTGTAGCTGTCCAGGTATTCGATCAATGCAAGTTCAAGCAACGAGGTTCCCTTGAAGGCTTGTTGAGTACCGTCGATATTCAAGTAGCTCAATATCTGGATTTTGAACATGGCGGCCATAGTATGTCCTTCTCCAGTATAAGGACTGTGTCATTTTCTCCTTTCATGACCAAGCAGTACATTCATTGCAGACACGGTGGAATTGGATCTTAAAACGTCGAACGACAACGGCGATTTCGTGCAAGGCAAACTTACACTTGAACTCTCTACAGATTTCGGTGCTCCAGCTCCAAATTCACGAACAGCGGGATCATTTACTACCAATCTGACAGACGACTTGAGCCCTTCGACCAACAACGCGTTTGGGTCCGAAGCTGCCGATACATCTGCTGACCTCTCTCGCATCACGAATCCTCACGCCTCTCCTTCTGGGACATCCGAGGCCACGCCAGTGGCAACGATTCCCACACCTGTTGTTCCGAGAAATCAAGGACCTGAACAACAGCAGGATCAACGCGATAACGCAACTGGTGCTATCAGTACCGGTGTCTCCTCGGCCGCTCTTCATTCCTCGCAGAGCGCGTCGAGCTCCGCCGAGTCCGCTCCTGGTATTGTCTCACTTGGAACGACACTCGAATCGAATGATTCTGCGGAGCATAGCCCCAGTGTAGCTGGGAATGAATCTGATTCGCTTCCTGCGGGATGGGAACGTAACGTTGACACTCTTGGCCGAACCTACTATGTTGATCACAATACACGGAGCACTACATGGAACTCGCCCTCTTCGAACGTTGCTACCTCTGGGAATGCTGAATCCGGAGCCAGTCGCGGTGCGACCACAGCACACTCGGGTGATTTACCTGCTGGATGGGAAGAGCGCCACACTGCCGAGGGTCGGCCCTATTATGTAGATCATAACACGCGCACGACCACCTGGGTGAATCCACGACAGACAATCACCGTCATGGGACCGAATGGCCAGAGTACGTCTCCCCAACCGCAGATGATGTCGCAACTCGGTCCATTGCCGTCCGGGTGGGAAATGCGACTTACTTCGGGAAATAGAGTGTACTTTGTTGATCACACCACCAGGACGACAACGTGGGACGATCCACGGTCGCGGCCGTTGTTGGATGCAAATGTGCCGCAGCACAAACGGGATTTCCGCCGCAAGGTGGTCTACTTCCGTTCCCTGCCTGCAATGCGCATGTACCCAGGAAGCTGCCGAATCCAAGTTCGGCGGGACCATATATTTGAGGACAGTTATTCCGAAATAATGCGAAGGACACCCAGAGATCTCAAAAAGCGACTCTTTATCACGTTTGAAGGAGAAGAGGCACCGGATTTCGCGGGACCTGCAAACCTCAAGTTGGTTGTTCAGCAAAAGCCTTTCTACGTACTGACCTCACACTCTGATAGAGAATTCCTTTACCTACTTCCGCATGAGATGTCAAAGCCCTCAAACGGCCTTTTCGAATATTCGGCACATGACAACCGTTCAATGCAGATCAATCCCAGTTCTGGCGTCAACCCGGAGCATCTCAATTATTTCAAGTTCATCGGACGCGTCCTAGGCTTATGTACATTCCACCGACACTTCGTTGAGGTCCCTTTGTCCGTTTCTTGCTATAAAGTCATCCTAGGGAAGAATGTTACAATAGCAGATCTCGAGGACGTGGATGCCGAGTTGCACCGCAAGCTGACATCGATCCTGTAAGCCGTCGTCCTTTATATTTCACTCCTTCATGTAAATCTCGTCGTGCATGATCCTCACCTATATTTTCCAGAGACAGCGAGATCACTGACGGGACAGACGAAAGTTTTACAACAAAGGAGGAGCGCCTTGGCGAGATGGTCACAATTGAACTCAAGCCAGATGGTAGCAAAATCCCTGTCACGGAAGAGAACAAGAAGGAATACGTTGATCTCGTTGTCGATCGCATCCTAAGACAGCGTGTGAGGGAACAATTTGATTCTCTCATAAGTGGTTTCCATGAGTTGATACCTCGGACCTTGAACGAGTTGTTCGATGAACGTGAGCTTGAGTGGCTCATTGGTGGAATGCCCCCTAGTCGATGTGTATGTTATCTCTCTATTTCCAATCGTCGTGCTGAAACTTTAATGTTAGGGATGACTGGATCGAGTTCACCTATTACGTTGGGTACTATGCTACCGATAAAGTGATTGAATGGTTTTGGAAATGCATACGTTCGTGGTCTCCAGAGCGCAGATCACGATTACTGCAGTTCGCAACCTGGTACCTCGCGGATTCCTGCCAATGGCTTCAATCAGTTGCAAGAGTCAAACGGACCATGTCGCTTTACAATTGAGAGAGCAGGGGACCCGGACGAATTACCGAAGAGTCGCAAAGGGTTGAACGGTATTTACCTTCCACCTTACGAGGATTATACAAGCTTAGAGGACAAGCTGACGCTTGCTATCGAGTATGTCTCTGTTTGCCTTAGTATTTACTGCTGATTGACATTGCTATAGAGAGCTTGCTGGGTCGGAACCGGAATGAACGAAACACCCAGGGGAAGCCTCTGTTGCACAGCTGTTGTGTTATCTCGTGTCACTCCTCTTCATTGGTTTCATTGTATCGGAGGACACGGGCTCTATCTCTCTCGTCTTTCTGGTTAGGTTTGTCTTTCCACGATTTTGTGTGCTGAATCATCCGTACTAGTAGTCTCCTGAGTTGTATTCATAGGAAATAGTGACTAGGTTGAATTGTTGGCCCAGAGAGGATTCAATGAATGTCGAGATCCCATTGGCAGTCTTTGGCGACTGAGGTATATCATGACCGATGCCAATGAGTACTGTTGCTTTCTGTTGCCAGGTCCCTCTCGCGGACGCCTTAACCCCGTCTTGCTGATACTCGAAGGTAGAGACCATGCCCACCTTGGGAAGATGATTCGGACAGAAATACGACGGCAGAGACTGAGGTACGACGGTAGGTATATAACGAACTGGGAGTTTAAGGGAACGGTATAGTAGAAAATGAAGAGGGTGTGCTCGTTTGGCGGTGTCCAAGCTCACATTGAATGGAATGCGTTCTTCGAATGACGATGTTCGCCACACCCCCGTATCAGTGGAACGACCGATCTAGGTGAACATGAACACCATATCCGCCTGCCTACACGGTAGTAAACAGAGTCCACACTCCCTTCGCGTACTGGACGACCTCTCCCGCATCCAGGTTGCTCTCTCCAAATAAGCGATCCACGAATGTGATGGGCACCTCACCCACCGTGTAACCGAGGGCACGAGCGCGCACCATCATCTCCATCTGGAAGACGTAGCCGCGTGAGATGGTAAGCGTGATGATGTGCCTCAACGCCGCGATTTTGTACAGGCGAAACGAGCCCGTGAGGTCGCTGACACCGGGATTGAGCACAGTGTCTGCGAGGAAATTGGCCCCGCGGGAGACGAACTTGCGCTTGAGATCCCAACCGTGGACGCCGCCGGGGGCTGTGCCGGGCATGGGAGGGCTAGGACGTCTGGCGGTACCGTGTGCCGGTGACAATGTCGAGGTTATGAGCCTGTTGTAGACTGTGCCGTTTCGTCAGCCTAGAGCGACAGAGAGAGCACATATGCAGTAGAGCGTCGGCACCGACCGGATAAATTGCGGTATGAACTTTGGCTTGGGGGGGGGGGAAGAACCGAGTCAAGTGGTGTCGAGTGGTTCTGGAGTGGCGGGAACATCGACGTACATGATGAGACAGGTCGGCATCCATGATGATCACAAAGTCCCCCGTGCAGAAGTTGAGGCCGTGGATGTATGCGGTGCTGTCAGTGCTCAATGTTTAGGTGGGGTCGCAACGGGGCCAGACTGCTCGGCGGCGTACCCGAGTCCAAGCTTGCCAGCGCGCGGTTTGAGAACGATCTTGTCCTCGCCGTAGGTGGCGGCCAGCTGCCTCGCGACCTCTTGGGTGCCATCTGGGCTATTGTCGTCGACGACGATCACCTCCCAGGCGATGTCACTATACTCTTCCACGACAGATCATCAGCGGCCGCCCTCACCCCGGCTGCCAGCGGGGGCGGAACGGACGCACTTTTCGTCGAAAACTTTGGCGAGTAGCCATATGATGATCGGAAGGTTTTTGCGCTCTTTGTAAGTGGGGAGGATGACGGAGTACTTGTGGGTATTTGGGGAGTGATATTGGCCTTGCATGTTCAACGCGGCGTCGCTCTCGAAAGGGTTCATCATGATGGCACGGTTGCGGTGAGCTCCTTTGTAATCACGGTGTTTCATACACCAATGCAGATGGAATAGAATATAAATCGGCGTAAATGTACAAAGGTAGTATAAAATTTATAAAACAAGAAATCGATGGACCACTGGGCATGTGAGGGTATAAATTGGGGTTCACCCAAGTCGGTGACATTCATGTGTGCTATGCTCGGAATCGCCATCTCCTTAACGACTGAGATGGACAATGTACATGTACAGGATGCGGGCGGGTCTGTGGTTTCTGTGGTGGGCCTTTCCTTTCACGACTCCAATTGACGTGACGTCACACTTCTTTGTCTTTTTCCATTGCTTTCCCAAGCAACGCGACGCAATGAAATATCCACACCCAAGTGACATTTGAACCCCCATACATCCAGCACGGAGATGCCAATCATTAGTCCCAATTATCGTGTTATAGAACAGTCGTATACACTGGCAGACATGACATCGAATCCTAACGAACGAAATAACATCGTATATCAACCCTGATCCTGCTGTCCGATGTACCTGCCCAAGGGTCATACATTGAGGGCAGAGAGAAAAAGTTAACGTTACACCTGGAAGTAAAGTCGGTGGACCCCATGGCTATGGAGAAAGGAGTACTTTGCGTCATTTTTGGAACTGACTCAAAAGGGGCCCGTACCAATGTCAGTGAGCTTGTGGGTGGCATGCTATGTCCACTCTGCGCCATGCCTTACTAACAGTTGCTCCATTTTCTGCCTTCCCGGTGACCCTGCTGGCGACCTGAAGTGGTGTCTGACCTTGATTGTCACGAGAGTTGACATCAACACCCATCGTCAACAGCCATTGAGCGATGTTCAACTGTCCCGCTCGCGCGGCCACATGTAATGGAGTCTGGCCGTCCTCATCCTGGACACCTGGGTCTACCTCATGTTCCAGGAGTAGGAGCGAGACATCCTCGCTGAACTTATCACCGACATCGGAAAGTAGAAACACGACATCCTCACAATATTCGTGGAGTGGGGTCCGGCCTCGATTGTCACGTGCGTTCACATCAACACCTTTCTCCAGAAGCCGCCTGGCGAACTTGAGGTTTCCATGTCGTAACGCCACATGTAGGGGAGTCTGGCCGTTCTTGTCAGCAACGCCTGGTTTTGCACCGTGGTCCAGTAGTAGTAACGCGACGTCGTTTGTCCAATTCTCGTGGAGTGGGGTCCGGCCTCGATTGTCACGTGCGTTCACATCAACACCTTTCTCCAGAAGCCGCCTGGCGAACTTGAGGTTTCCATGTCGTAACGCCACATGTAGGGGAGTCTGGCCGTCCTTGTCAGCAACGCCTGGTTTTGCACCGTGGTCCAGTAGTAGTAACGCGACGTCGTCTGTCCAACTGTCGTGGAGTGGGGTCCGGTCTCGATTGTCACGTGCGTTCACATCAACACCTTTCTCCAGAAGCCGCCTGGCGACCTTGAGGTTTCCATGTCGTAACGCCACATTTAGCGGGGTCTGGCCGCCCTCATCACGAACGCCTGGTTCTGCGCCATGGTCCAGCAGCAGCGCCGCCACATCGTCTCTACAATTCTCGTGGAGTGGGGTCCGGCCTCGATTGTCACGTGAGTTGACATCAACACCGAGTTCCAGAAGCCGCTGAGCGAGCCTGAGACTTGTTCTTCGTGAGGCCACGTGTAGCGGGGTCTGGCCATCCTTGTCCCGAACGCCTGGGTTTGCGCCATTCTCCAGCAAAATTAGCGCAACATCCACCGTCTGCGCTGATGCGGATATTATGAAGTCATTCATCTGTAGAGTGTGGAGTGGTGTCTGGCCTCGATTGTTACGCGAGTTGACATCAACACCAAGCCGCAGAAGCCACCGAGCGAGCTTGAGATTTCCTTGTCGTGTAGCCAAATGTAATAGAGTCTGACCCTCGCCGTCCAGGGTATTTGGATCTGCACCTTGCCTGACAAGCAGATCCGCGACGTCCAGAAGGTCACGCGACCAAGCCGCATAAATTGGAGACCAGCCGTCCTCGTTCGAATGATTTACATCTGCCCCATGATCGAGAAGTAGTTTCGTCATTTCCATGCTTGTCTCCACTGGCCCATATTTTAACGCAATATTGAGCGAGGTCATCCCACGGCGATCGATGGCGTTTATCATTGCACCCCGATTAAGTAATACTCTGGAGACTTCGACGTGTCCCCCCTCAGATGCGCAATGCAAAGGTGTGTCGTCCTCATGGCCGCGAGAATTGACATCAGCATTCTTTGTGAGCAGAAACTGCGTGACTTCAAGATAACCCTCTCGAGACGCGGCATGCAGTGGGGTATGGTAGTAACCTCCAGGCGCATTCACGTCCTGCGAGAGTGTATTGACCAGCCATTCTGCTACACCATGGAGGCCGCACAGTGCTGCATAATATAGCGGAGTTACCCAGTTTTCCGCGGTCATGAAACCCTCATAATCAATATCGTGGATCCGAATCCAGGTCGCAAAATGGGGCTTCCTCGGATCGAATAGCGACTTCACCATATTTTCTGTCCGCGATAACGCACTCTCGACTTTCGCATGCTCCACCCAATACTCAGCAGCGTATTCGGCAAGGGGGAAGTCCTTCATGGTGCGGTTTAGTGTCGTGTGATCATCTAGGTGGAGCAGAATCGAAAGACACGCCTCTGTGACCAGGGTATGTGCATGTTCGAGGGAAGTGTAGTACCGAGGAACACGCCCTTCTCCAATCCGCGTCGATGTCAAGTACTCCTTGACAGAAAAGTGAGAGAATTGTATGACCGTCGAGTCATCCACATCGACTACGGCAATCAAACTAGAGCATATGGAGAGCACCATATCTCTCGGATTTCCAGGACGCCAGTCTGCTCGAAATGTTGGGGCTGCTCCTTCCTCGAATTCAAAAGCAAGAAATTCCGCAAGCTCTTCGACGCAGAGTGGACGGAAAGCGACCAAAAGGAATTGAAATAGACGATGGGCATAAGCCCAGTTGTCCTTGTCGATGTCCAGCAACGTGCGCTCGTACGTCTCATCCAATGTGTCTGGCAATTCGTCGACAGTGGGTCGGATGCGATGTTGAAGACATCGTCGCAACCTATCCAGCTGGCAGAATACCCATCGAAACCTGATTTCCAACTCAGTCAAAATCGAAGCCGGACGATGATGCCTCACATTCCGTCAGCTTTTTTTGAGAGCCTCTCAATGACATATTCTTTGTCTTCGTTTCTCCATTTGCGTGTCTTCATATCCGAATATATGAACCACTTGATATAATTCGTGATGTCCGTCATTTGTCCCCTCTCGTCGTGAAGAGAAATGGTATGAGACGCTAACGATTTGAGGACTGCCTCGATGTCTGTCTCCGGTCGACTTGTGATACAAAGAGACAGGTTTGGACTCTGTAATTCCGATAGCCACTTCAAAAGCGACAACACATCTTCCCGAGGTGATGGCGTGCCCACGTTATTTGGACACTCATCGAGTGCGTCAATCACAATGTATGTCGGTGCTTGACCCGGGACGGCTAGCATATTTCTGAAGCATTTTCTGAGTGCCTCATCGCTAGGCTGTCGAGACCCAGCGTCGTATTCCGAGTATAGATCAGACAGCTTTTCGGAATAGCCGTCTGATTGGGCAGCGAGTTGTATGACGAACGAAGAGATCATTCCCCGGGCATATTTCTTTGACTCGTCTTTAAAATCAAAGAAGAAGAAGGCAGTGGATGCCTGTCCGGTCCCGCGTGACTTTGTAATGTCTTCAATAATCGAGGAGCTAGATAGGGACATCAGTCTTGTGAGATGAGACATGGTCGAGCGAAACGCACGAAATAATGGTCTTTCCCGATCCAGCTGTAAAAACGGGCTTCAGTTCAAGCAACGAAGACAGACAGAAAAGAAAAAAGTATACGTTTGCCGTGAATCCACAGGAATGATCCAGTCGCCCTTTTATACTGTGAGAAAGTGTTTCCGTGTATGAACCATTCCGCGCTTCCCTCGAGATGAGCCTTCCTTGCCGTGTTGTAGTTTATTGATGGATCAGGTGGAGACAACCATCTTCGACATTTTTCTTGTATCTCATCACCTAGAAGGTCATATTAGCCATTGTTGACGGCAATTGCAACTGAACACACGTCTCGACTTGTTGATCTCAGCTTGTCAGTTGCTGCAAGAGTACTTTCACCACTGTCAACTCTAAATGCATACTCTACGAGAAAAAACATACCGAGGGCATGATGAATATCATCCATCAACACGCTTCTGTCTAGATGAAAGGGACGAGCGTTAAGGACAGCATGGAGCATCAAGAAGGGAGTCCAGCGCACCATCCATAACGACCTTCATATTCTTAACAAGACCATAGACGACTTCAAGCGTCTGCGTCGCCGCCATTCGAGCTTCTTCTTGCGTGAGCCGGTCCAATCTTTGCAGCACTGCTTCCACATCATTCTCCCCTAGGAGCTTCTTTCCGAATTTCTCTGCATCACACGGCGTTAATAAGTTCCATATCAGAGAGGATGAGACACACTCAGTCGTCCTTGCTTAGCTTGTTGTATCGCAAGGGAGATGGTAGAGAGCAGTTCGATCAGAATCTTAACGATGATTTCAGTTATTAACGTCGTAGTTGGAATCTTGGTATAGATGTCAAGCCGCTTGAGGAACAATTCGAATGACTCAAAAAGGTCAAGAAGGGCGTCGTAGCTCGCGCTGACATCCTTGATCGCCTGATGAAGATCATAGATTCATAAGATTCCAGTCGAGCTAACTGAAGCAAGAAGCCCACCGAAAGAAGTATACCAATTCCAGCGCAGACGACTTTTACTGGCGGGAAAGCCTAGGCAGGAAAGTGTTGTCATTGGGAGAATGTCAGTGAAGCAAGGGGTGGCCGCACCAAAGCTACACCCTCATTGAGGACACCACTGGTAGAAAAGTTATACAACACATCAACTGTTCGCTTAATCCACATCATGAGCTTTCCGACATCTCCTCGAAAGTCAAGAAAATTTTGTTTTTGTTCCAAAAGGACGTCGAGGATGGATTCAACAGATCCGCACTGTAGGAGCTTGTTGAAGATCTGATGTTGGACCAAGTTGGACCCTGTTCGATTCTCGAATTCATGGAGAGCAGCTTGAAAGAGGTATATCAGCTCTGGAGAGGGATTATTAGACATGGTAGTCGTAGAGTGCGTCGATTCGTGGAGATGGAGGAGTTGAGAGCACCAAAATACTGCACCGCTTTTAACCGCCGAGATACTAGTACACGAGGCCCTGCGAGCGATTCAGGTGGCGGCATTGCACCTGGACTCGGGTTACTGAATCGAGTTGGACGATAGGCGCTGAGCAAAAGAATACAAAGTGGTCAGAAACTGATATCACTGTTCTCACCGATCTGACCTTTGAGCCGCATTCTAACAATAAACTGTGTATGTACCCCGCATATTGTGATGCGAGTCAGTCAGATTGATTCTCTTTCGCTCTTGAAGACTGATTATGTATCCATCTCTGCATGTGTATACTCATTATGGATGCAACTGTACACGCTCTCCGCACGAAGGACTAGTATGAGGGAGGACTGCAACGGCGATTTTGTCTCAGATGTCAATATATCATACACTTACATACCACGGTGTGGAATTGAAGGCGCGATACAAATATTCCATTACCCAAAACCTGCCCACTCGACTCGATGCTCATGTAAGTGACATCTCGGCTCACTGGGTCCCATCCACATAAAAGGTGGGCCTTCTTCGTTGCGGTGCCAAGTCGACCATGTGCGACAACTTCCATGGGGCGTAACGGAGCAGACGGGGTCGTTTGAACGGTGGCAACGAAGTGTGAATGATACCTCAGCGGATCACCTGTATCCACGTGCGCGGAGACCCGCGACATGCGTGCGGGGCAGCAAAAGCGGTGAGTCGAGGGGGCAATGACTACGACAAGCAGCACACGCACCTGGATATACAAGCCAGTCCCCGCCAAACTTGCTGCCCCCGCCCATGTAATACCCCTTCTCCCAGAGATCGCGGAAGACCTCACACCGGGCGCGCTCTTCCGCGTTCGCAGGATGGCTCCACACGCCAGCGTCGCGGGCGGCGTCCAGCGTGTCGTATGTGTGTCGCCGCGGCGCGCCGGAGTCGCCATCGCCATCGGCCTCGTGTTCGTGTTCATACCACGGGAACGCGTCGGACGTCGTCGGAACCGAGACCGTGTAAACCGCGTTGGCCGCAGGTGCGTCTTGTTCCCCACTACCTAATGTCGCTCCCCCAGTCTCGAGCATGCGCGTCTGCGTCTGCAGCTGGTGTTGTAGCACTAGCTGCTGCTGCTGCTGCTGCCAGCTGACGGCGCCGTGCCTCGCGCTCTGCGCGCTTCTGCTGTATCTCAGCCGCTACAGCGTCTTGGGCTGATGTGGCCGTCTCTACGGTTGCTGCTGCAGCGGCGTCTTCGCCCGCGCGCCGCGCGCGTCGTCCAAGCTGGTGAGAGATGTTCTGCCTGCGGGACACGTCCCACGTTTCCAGCTGCGCGAGTGTAGGAGTGTGGTGAGCAGCGGGGTCGTGCACAATCGTCGCGAGCTCTGGATGCACGCAAAGGATCGGGGCAGAGTCGAGATTTAACACGGGAGGTTAGTGAGGGAGGAGGGAGGGAGAGTCAAGGGGGCGCCGGGACGATGGATGAGATGGAAGGACGGATGGGAATCACCCACGCTTTTCAACGAGAAGGACGAGCTCTTCAGGCATGAGGATAAGGGGCAGACCGAGGAACACGTTCTGCTGCGACAGATGAGGGAGTGTCCCGGAGAGCACGCCGCAGATACGGTGTTCTGAGCGGAGGGTGGCGACGTCTACATGGGTAAAACGTTGCTTTGTGGTGGTGGATATAAAGGATATAGTAGCGCACGATCAACATTCCAAACGAAAGCGATGTGATTGGAAACGTGGATTGGTATTCGGGTTGTCATTTGGCCCACTCACAATTGGATGATGGATGGGTAAGAAAAGGTGAAGAGTACAGTATCGAGCGAGACACGCGAGGTTTCCGTCTCTCCTCTCGCCACCATCATCTCCCTCGCGACATCGGCCCCCCGACGCAACCCCAGAAACGGCCGAAGTGCCTCGACCGCCCTAGTTGCTCTCCTCTGACTCGCTCTACTTGCCTGTTACCTCCCTTTAGTGTTTTCTTTCCCTCACCCCTGGTTTAGACTCACGCTCTGACCAGTTCTCGACCACTCGTTTCTCCTAACTACCCCGCCTTCGGTCTAACTGACTCATCTCAGTACTGTACGATACCCGCCCATTCGCGACTCGTACATTACGTACCTCTCTGCTTCCTCGACTTCGGGGCAAGGTTATGGGAGAATAGAGTCGCCCCTTCCTCCCTTCTTCAAGTCTATCTTTTCCCTCGCGCACTCTTCACAATCTCACCGTAGCCTACGGCACACCGATGCGTCGATCTACACCAGTGTGGGTTGCTCGCTGAACAAAGTAGGCAGATTCTTGATCCCATTCGATTAGCAAGTGTCTCCCTCTCTTTGGCATTAAGCACTTCCAGCTGGGCTTAGGATAGTGGCGATATTGTCTTCAGGCTGTGGGTCAGAGCGCGAATCTCTGGGTTGCCAATCCATGAGGTTGACTGATACAGGGCGTAACTGGGGGCAATCAATGCAAAGTGCCACACTCGAAACAAGCGCATGGTTCTGGTTGGTTCACGCTTTGTCAAACATTCGGTGGATTGGCCATTTGAACAACCTGATCATGTGGCTTGTAGTTTTGACAATTCAGTGGGGCACAAGATGCATTGGGACTGGCTGATTGTTCATTGAGCATGGGGCCTACCAGAACTGCGTTGGCCGGGCCGCTAGATCTGATCCCAAAGTCTATAGTACCTGCCGTGCGCATCCCACGGCAATACCGCTCGGTCTGTGTTTCGAAGAACTCAGAACAATTGATGTTGCGAGTCCATGATCTCAGTACAGTCAATTCCCATTGGTGGTATCAACGCAAGTGAGGTGTGTCGAAGCGGGCAGGTCCCGGGGGTGTTGAGCGGTTCTGGAGGCGGTTAGTAAGAGGCAGCACCCGGCTCATCGAAAGAACTCTATTTGGATCACACAGGCATGCAGGACGCGCGCCTTCTAGTGACGTTCACGCTTGATGCAACGGTCACATTGAAACTGTTCTGGGGAGATGATGAAGAGTGTGTCACCTCCGCGTATCATAACCTCCTCATACTATTGATTGATTTGAAGATACGGGAAGGATATACCGCCCAAGGTAACTTCATCCTCACGACATCCGTAGCTCACGTTCCTGTGACAGCAAGCCAGACGCCTCTAAAAATCGTGGAGTGATCTCACACTCGAAGGGAATCGGGGGACTGGAAGTGCTCAAGCAAGTTAGCATCGCATCGATTAGGAGATACGAATCTCCTTACACAATGACCCCGTGATCTATAAACCCATCCAAGTCCAAAGGAAGAAATTTGCCCAACGCATCTTTTTTACGCTCGATTTTGCTGGCCCATAAAGTGATCGCAATTTCGATGAAAAGGGAGCTGTTAGCGACATGGCGACCAGGGCATTCCCTGCGGCCAAATCCATATGAAAAATGACCTTCCTCCTTGGAGTCGGATGGGCCAGGCGCAATGTCTCCATTGGCATCAAGATGCCGCGTCGGGTCAAAATGCGCTGCATTCTCCCCATAGATTTCAGGATCGCGGTTTATTTGCCATATATTCGAGATACAAATGGTGCCCTTGGGGATGAACATTCCTTGGTACCAGTCGTCCTCGGTCAGTCGATGAGGTAGGCCAAGTGGAGCGACCTGGCCTCCAGCGCAGGAGTTCTTTGATCATGGCACGAATGTAGGGTAAGTGCGGATAGTCGGCGAAGGTGGGCAAACGGGTTCGGCCAACGACTGCGTCGAGTTCTGCGTGTGCACGAGCCTGGGTCTCTGGGTATGCAAGCATTGCAAGTACCCACCAAGCCAGCGCAACAGAACTGGTGTCCGTACCACCGATACTGCGGAGCGGGATGAGACATGGATCCCGGAATCGGCATGCAACAGTGCCTACTACATGGTCCCCGCAAGCCACGAACGCTTCCCTTGATGACAGCTTGTTTTTATGCGCATCGCGAATCAATGTTGCGCCTAGGCTTTGATGATCATCTCCCTTTGCCTATGCGAGAGAGTCACATGTATAATGCGGTAGTTCATAAGTAAAAAGTGCTCGTACCACGTTTGCCTCAACTGCATGAAGAAGGCCTTCAAACATTGCTGAACCATCCTTGAAACATTCCTCGGCATCGCGTTTCCACTTCGCCATGCTACTTCACATGATTCACCGTCGATTGCTTGTAATATATTCGGTGAGGCGCACCTGCTAGGAATATATCGCATCCATGGGAAAAACTCAACCAGATAAGCACCTGGATAAGCAGCGCGCGTTACACGATCTGCGAAACCAGTGATGGCCAAGACAACGTGATCTTGTTCAGATGTGAGTGAGGGGTACTTGTAGAGGACAGACAAAATCGTTGATGCTGCGGCGCGGAGAAAATGCCGGTTCCATTTTGCGGGCTCAGCCAGTAAGTCACAAGCCAGGAAGACAGCTTCCGTTGTTTGTGTTTCATAAAATCTCTTGACCGCGCCTTTGTTGAACCCTTCATGGGAAGCCTTGCGCATCCGACGCCAACTGAGGAGTGTTTTTTTCGCATGAAGGCGAAGGATTGACTTGGAAAGGAAGCAAGACTAACGTATCACCGTACTGGGCCAAGGCGAAGATAAGGCCACCAGTCATGATGTCACCTGCAACGATGCTTCGTGGCCGATCAGAGTATATCCCTGAGCGTCGATCAAGCAGATCTACGGCAACTCTATGCGAGTTAAGAACAACTATCGGCTGGCCAGCTACGTTGAGGTAGATGAGCTCTCCTGGTCGGCTCCAATTCAGAAATAATCTAAGAGAGGAAGGAGACAAAGAACTCACCGTAGTCCTTTCGCCATGACGCGAACTTGAGCCATTGTCCCGTTTTCAGCTCGAGGAGATTCCCTATGATCGGGTAACCACGGGGCCCTGGAGGTAGCTTGCGATACGGACTCGCAAAGTAGCGAATTGTATAGAGCACAATGACGCCAAGAATGACGCCAACTGAGAGAATTCCGCGCTGTTGCACCTTCAGCCAAAGGAGGAGTGTTGAAGACTCAGAAGCCTCAAGCAGGCGGAAGGAGGCGGCGAAGGACATGACTGTACACAACCTGTGGGTGGGGGCTACTAGCATTGTGGGACGAGTAGCAAGGCATATTTTATGGAAACCGTGACGGTAAGGAAAAAATTTCAAGATACTAGTACCATTTCCCCATAAGATTGAACGCTTCAGGTTTCCAAAACGCCAGTACTAGGAGTAAGATTACTTACAAGGCCAAGTACAGTCGTCTCGTTCAAGGGTTCAGTAGAGAACCACAAATGCAGATGGAGACACAACACTTGAGTGATTGGACGATTCTGTGGATTGGATCAGTATCCCGACACCCTACCATCACGAATCTTGTCCTCCTCGAGGGCGCTCATTTTCTTTCAGTTCCAAGGTCCTGCGGAGTGTGCCTGAGAATTGGTCAAAAATGGGAACCTCCGACTCCAGTCGCACGTCACACGGCACATCAATTTCACCCGACTCGTCGGATACGACCTACTCTCGGCTTATTAGTGTCGTCCGTCGTCCGTGTTTCAACCTTGACTTGAAGGGGATGCCCGCTGTAGTGAGGACACGCCGACCACGGGCCGTGGTCCGAAGCCCTGCGTGCACGAGTCAGGTCACCGACCTGAGACTCATCACCGTGGCCTTCACTTTGTGCAGTTTGTATTCATCGGATCCCTATGCAGCGTGATGCACGAACTCTATGTGATTGTCCATGTTCCCTGCATGCTGTACTCTCGCGATTGTCCATCTGTGGTCCCCACAACGCAAGCAGGGGTTGCTAGCCTCCCAATGGGCCTATTGCACGAGCTCCCATTTCTCGACCTTCCATTCACCACCCAACGACCTCACCTTTCCGTCCTTCTCCAATTTCTTCATATGCAACTGAACACCTCTCGCCGCAGCTTCCCACAGCGACTCTGGGTAGCCCTCGTACACCTTTGACACGATGGTCCATGTTGTCCATGATCCACCAGGCGGTTCCGTGCGGAGCACCGCCAGAATTTGCGCCTCTCGCTCCAGCCGATGATCAATGTACATACGAATGGTCTGGGGCCCATCGCGCACGACGGGTCCATGCCCAGGGTAGAGTATGTCGTATTTGTCGCGGAAGTCGAGCATCCTCTGGAGGCTCGCCAAGTAAACGCTCAAGTCTTCGAAGACGGCTGTACCTTGTCCAAGGACGGTGTCCCCCGTGAATAACGCACGGTCTGCAGGGAAAACGAGAGAGATGGAATCAGTGGTGTGCCCGGGGCAGTGCAAAATCTGGAGCGTCCAGTCGCGGGAGTCTGAACCCGGCGGCAAGCCTGAGGGAATCAGTGTCTGGCCATCTGCCAAATCATGGAATACGTTTCCTCCCGGTGCGGGAGTGTAATCGCCCTCCTGCAGTTCTGATACGGTCCCGTCAAGGACGGCGTCCCTTTGCGACGCAGGGAGGGGGAACTTATGTATGCGGGGAGGAATGAATGGCCTTTCGGGGTTCCGTTTGGCCCAGAGTTCCCGGCAGAGGCTGAGCACCGACGGTAGACCACGAACATGGTCTTGGTGCCGATGAGTTAAGATTATGTCCGAGATATCAGGCAGCGATGGGTGCCGCGGACTCTCGAGTACTGTGCGTAAGAACGGGGGGTATTCCGGCTTCCCCTCGCCCGTGTCCACGAGGATGTGTGGGTTAGACGAGCCGACGACGTATGTATCAGTTCCTACAGTGGCTCATACATGCGTGTCAATGACTGTCTTTTGGAAAGCTGACCTTGCAAGGTAAATTTCCCTGGATTCTTGTGGGGATAAAATATAGTGACTTGAGTCGCAGAGTCATGGCAATAGGTGTACATACCTGACCCAATATCCTGACCAATTGGTCACTGATCTGTTAAGCATCGCTCTGTAAGCTTCAGGTGAGGAAAACATTAGAGGTAGGTACTCGGGTCACAGAATCCAAGACCGCAAGTTTTTCCATTTGTCAGTTTGGGGGGGGGGGGCTTGAGAGGTACGATGGAATGTAAGGCTGGTCAGCCCAGCTTAGTCAGCGGTAGGAGTCACACCGTTACGCGGTGTAACTGGCACTTGCATTTGTTCGACGATGTCTGCAGATGTAATGACACGCCCTTCAACGGACATCACATCCCAGAAGAGGAAAAGGTGCGCTCTCTATTATATTCGATTCGACCTCCCGTAACCTCAGCAATATACAGGTCTCGCTCCCGCTCTCTCGAGGCTGGCCCTCCCTCGATGCGGCGAAGGTCATTCTCTCCCCCGCCGCCGCGTGACATAGTAGATTTTCCCAGAGTAGAGGACGTTGACCCCGTTCGTAGAGCTGAGCGCCAGCGCCAGCTCGCTGCACGGATGGCCGCGGTCGAGCTCGAAAAGGCGGGCGGCAAGAAGGGCGAGACAAAGGAGAAAGAGTTCGATGCGATGGCAGAGTTTGCCAAGCTAACGTCCTCGCGCTCTGGTGGCGTGTACATGCCTCCCGCGAGGCTACGGGCCCTCCAGGCGGCGGCAGCGGAGGATCGCAGCAGTACCGAGTTCCAGCGACTCTCTTGGGACGCCCTGCGAAAATCAATCACCGGTATCGTCAACAGGGTCAACGTGAGCAACATCAAACATGTCGTTCCTGAGCTCTTCGCCGAGAACCTCATCAGAGGTCGTGGGCTCTTTGCTCGCAGTATCATGAAAGCCCAGGCGGCCAGCTTACCGTTCACACCCGTCTTTGCGTCCCTGGTTTCGATCATCAATACCAAACTACCCATGGTCGGCGAGTTGTTACTTCACCGGTTGATCAGTCAGTTTAGAAGGGCATTCAAGAGAAATGACAAAGTATGCCAAGGAATTGAACGCCCAACTTCTGTGAACTAATGCTATTTCTCCAGACCGTTTGCCATTCTACGACTACGTTCATTGCACATCTCGTCAATCAGGGTGTTGCACACGAGCTTATCGTACTTCAGATTCTTGTCCTTCTCCTCGAGCGGCCTACGGACGATTCCATCGAAATCGCCGTTGGTACCACGCGCGAGGTCGGCGCTTTCCTCCAGGAAAACTCTCCAAAGGCCAACGCGACGGTCTTTGAACGCTTTCGCGCCGTATTAAATGAGGGCAACATCAGCCACCGTGTTCAGTACATGATTGAAGTGCTCATGCAGGTGCGCAAGGACAAGTACAAGGACAACCCAATTCTGCCAGAGGGACTCGACCTCGTAGAGGAAGAGGAGCAAATTAACGCATGAAATTCAGCTGGAGGAAGATTTAAAAGTTGAGGAAGGCCTCAGTACGTATCCTGTCAGTCGCACGCGTCTTCGGTGTAACGATTCTGTTCGCAGACATATTCAAGTTCGACCCCAATTACCTTGAAAATGAGGAAAAGTACAAGGAAATCAAAGCCGACATTCTCGGGGAGGGCTCTTCCGATGACGAGTCAGGATCAGAGGGCAGTGAAAGCGATGACGAGGATGGAGGTACGTCTGGCATGGTCATTCTTCGCTCTCACGTCTGAGTATGTTGTTTCAGCCGTTCCCGAAAAGGAAGGTATTGAAGACCATACTGAAACAAACCTCGTCAATCTGCGTCGGGTGATCTATTTGACCATTATGAATGCTCTCAACTACGAGGAAGCCGTCCATAAGCTGTTGAAAGTTCAGTTAAAGGAGGGCGAAGAGGTATTGCTTTGCTATGTGGTTCTCTCTACTGTTGCTTACCGGGTACGCTAGATTGAACTTGTCAACATGGTCATTGAGTGTTGTTCTCAAGAGCGCTCCTACTCGACTTTCTATGGGCTTGTCAGCGAACGCTTTTGCAAGCTCAATCGCGTATGGAACGAGTCGTTCGAGAGAGCTTTCGAAACGTATTACGACACAATTCACCGTTATGAAACGAATCGATTGCGTAACATTGCGCGTCTGTTCGGCCACCTTCTTGCGAATGATGCCATCTCTTGGGCTGTTTTTCAGGTGATCAAGATGAACGAAGACGATACCACAAGCTCAAGTCGTATTTTTGTCAAGATAATGATGCAGGAAGTCACGGAGAGTATGGGTTTACCGACTCTAAAAGAGCGCTTCGCGGACCCGGAGATTAAGGCATTTGTGCGGCGGCATGTTCCCGTTGGATAATCCAAAAAACACGCGCTTCTCCATCAACTACTTCACGAGTGTCGGACTTGGCGTTCTTACCGAAGAGATGCGCGAGCATCTAAAGGTGAGCCAACCTTTCAACGGTTTAATATATCCTAGCGCTAATATGTTCTTCGCTAGAACGCCCCTCGCCTCATTCTGGAGCAACGCCGCGCGATGTTGGAGGCCGAATCCTCCTCTTCTGACACTTCTTCAGAATCGGATTCATCATCTGACATCACCAAGTCTGACTCTGATAATAAATCTAATGCGTCATCGGATGACTCTCGCGACCGCCGCTCTTATCGTCGCTCGCCGTCTCCGCCCCCTCGTTTTGGACGAGATTCGCCTCGCCATCGGCGAGATGTCAGTCAGACACCTCCACGACCCCGTCCCCGCCGAGACTCGCCGCCCCGCAGACGCGATGACAGCCGGACGCCGTCGCCCACTCGCTCTCGAAGGGACGACGATCGAGATCGACGCGACAATAGCCGTAATGGTTATGGTGATCGAGATCGCCGTGAGTCCCCCGCACTGCGTCGTCGGCGCAGCGACTCGGTTTCGAGGACTCCACCTCGTGGTGGGCGCTACGAGCGTGAACGTTCTCCGCCACGTCGAGAGAGCGCGCGGGATAGGGATCGGTCTCGGTCTCGTGACTACGAGCGTAGGCGGGATGATTCACGGGACAGATACAGAGAACGCCGGCGCTAATGCGGACCGTAGGGGCGTTCGTAAGTTTTGTTTTCTGGTCCGTAATATGTCCACTTGGGTTATCCACGAAACCTTTCACTATTGTTTCTTGGGTGTGAGCAGACAACACATTTGTACGTCTGTCTCACATAACTATGATCAAACCGTCACTAGGCGTCACAGGTAACAATGGTTCAATTACAAGACGGAACCCATTCATAGGCATACGGGAAAGCCAACAAACGGAATATGCACTCAGTGGTGGAACACCCATGGCGGCCCCTGGGTATCACTTCCTCTGCCAATGCTTCAACAGCTGCGTAAACTCATGTGGTATGACCTCTCATGGACGTGAAAGGGTCCTTATCCTAAAGCTTGCATTGATAATTGCACCGCGCTCGAGCAGATAACCGCGCAGTTTTGACACCGCCCTGTGAGATGCTACATTCCGCGCACTCGACGAATTCTTTTACTTTCGAATCAATTAGCATCTGGTACCATCTCCCTTCGATTGTCATTATTTGACTTCATGCACATCATATGGGCGTGGGTGGTGGAGTCTGTCTCGCAAGTCACGTGCTCGCGTGCTCCTTCCGTCTCTTTCCGGGCCTCAACATATTTTATCTCTAGCCACTTCTCAATAAAGGGGGATCCCGTTTCCCTTCTCAATCTCATTCTCTGAATTGCCTCAAGACGTTCGAAAGTTCTCATCGCGTCCGCGTTACGTTTCCCGTTCCTCCCTTCTCTCTGTCAGGTCAGGTGACCAGCGTGTTCCCGACTGCGCAACAATGCATCTGTGAATCAGGCTGAGTTCGACCAATTGAAGTCAACATGAGCAAGGCGAAACCAGAAGGCAGGAAACACACTACCCGTCTCCGCCATTCTTGTTCATTCCAACCTTCAGGTAAAGCCCATTCGGGCATCTCGTCCGAGTCTGGAGGGTCTTGAGGACAGACGAGCACATAATGAACCTCGACGCTTCTTGCCACGTTATCTTCCTTCTTGAAATGCCGTGACGAGTATAGTGAGCGAGAACTCGGCTGCGTGTCTGTGAGACGCAGTGTCGCTTGACGGTTGGCATTGGCGTCTTGTGAGCAGAGGGTATCAACGACCTTTTCAATCTTGTCATAGCCCTTCGCTGAACCCCTATGCTTCTTCGAAGTGGTCATTTATAGGACGGAAAGATGGATAGTGAATGGCTTTCAATACACTCCAACCAGTCAAATTTGATGAGAATCGATTAGGCGATTCGGTTATGTAAAAAGTTGCCTAGGGGCCGGGGAATTAATATGGATAATATATAGTATATTGCATTATATGATGATAAGTACATATATCTATTTTTTTTTTCTCGCCCCAAACAGGATTACCCCAAACCGGTGCCTGAAACTTGTTCCATTGCTTTCTTTGTCCGCGCGTGACGGTCCATACCCTTATATTCGGAGTCAGATTCGGAGGGCGACTCAGTTGTTAATCTGAAGAGGTTTTTAAATTTGCGCCTGTCCACTCCGGCTGCAGCCGCTGCACCCGACTGTTGCTAGATCCAGCCCTGGGGACACAGCGAGTCCAAGTCGAATTCAAGGATGCAAAAGAATGAAGAGGTGGGGCTTACGTAGTGGGTGCGGCGGTCCCTGATGGAAGCGTCGCGAACGACGGAACGATGCCCACGGCGAGGCAGATAATGGTAAAAACGGAGGAAGTTCGCATCTTTGTATGATTGAGATCGGAGATTTAAAAACGGTAGTTGTGGATTTTGTGGAGCAGAACGGAAGGGTAGAAGGTTACCAGCACCAACAAGAAACTAGGAAATGGAAGCACAAGCTGGAGAGAATCGGAACTGCAGTTGTTGGCGTTAAATATACACCTTGGCGGGTCCCACTCATGGCTTGCCATCAGTAAAAGGATCAGGAGGAAGATGAGAGCATATCAGACGCAGTCGAGACCGACTGGTGGTGCGCGACGGCCGCCCCCGCCTTGACTTCCCCGGGTCCACGATATGTGGTGTCGTCAAATCAAACATCGCGGAGGCAAGAGGCGCGACTCACAATAGGCTGCTACTTAGTGACTTTTCCGGAAATGGGAGGTCCTCAATTCACTATTCACATCTATCACGTAGGTGAATCAAATCTCAATTATCGATTTGCAGTTTGCCAACTGAATGTAAGCGATGTTGATGCATTGATGTAAAGCGGCGAGCGCGTGGTTGTTTGTTGATGAGACACGCCCGGCACGGCACCTTCGGACCCCATGTCAATTGCTGGTTGAGTTGAGTCGAGGCTGAGCGAGTCACTGGCTCATCACTTTTGAGCCAGTTGGTGATCGATTATCAGCGGACTTGACGGAGCTTGAAAACCCACAAATTCGGCGCTTGTCTGACTCAGACCAAAATAATTTAATTATATAACCGGTCGATTATAATTATAATGACCTCATACGACGACCTTTAGACCCATAGGGATGGCCCCTGCGTGCGTTCAGACATCAATTCATCTCTTCAGAAGCTGATTTAGTATCTCATAGCACTTCCTGCGTTGGTGATGTCGAAGGCTTTGGTGAGTTTTTCCTCCTCTCTTTATCTGCCGGCAACCTTGTCATCCAGATCAATCCAGTGAAGATTATATCGACGAAATGGGATTCGGACAGTGGTGGAGTATGCAAGCAACGATAAGGGCAAGAGAGTCAAGGTATGTTGTTGCCACTCCACCTTGACTTGCGTCACTATGCTTACATCCCAAACAGATTATAAGAAGGATTAAGCGAACTCACTGGTAGAGCATGCGGTAGCTGAAAGAAAGACGTGGGCCAAGTTCGGGCTTTGGGCCACTACGACCGTGGGCGAGACTGTCTTTCTAAAAGTCACCCCCAGAAACAAGGTTCGAGTTGATCTACATATCACAAAATCACTGCCATTGAACTGAGTGTCGGCAGAAACGGAATTATCCGAGCAACAAGCGTTGAAGGCTACTCTCTCTCAAAGGTCGGTGCAGGGAAGGTCGTTTGTAGGATTTGCAAGGGGGACCATTTACGGCTAAATGCCCGACCGGCCAAGGCGACCTCACAGATCATTAAACAGAAACGCCTCCGATGGAAGCCGATTCGGATCCCGACGCGCCTGCGCCCGCGGCTGCCCCAGCGGCGGGCGGTCAAAGCAAATACGTCCGCCTTCGATGCGCGACCGCGGTCCTGGTGAATCCATGTCGCGTCCGGGCGGCTCGCGTGACGACCTGCCAAACTTATGGGTCACCAATATCTCGGAGGACACGCAGGAGAACGACTTATGTGAGCTGTTCGGCTCGTTCGGACGTGTCGCACGCGTCTACGTCTGTCGTGATCGGGATACGGGCGTCGGAAAGGGCTTTGCGTTCTTCAGCTTCGAAGATCGGGCGGTGGCGCAGCGCGCGATGGAAAATACGAATGGGCGTGATCACGACAGCTTGATTCTGAACGTACAAGTGGTCCCGTACGTGACGCTATTGTGGCTTTCCCTTGTCCTCTCAACATTGCGTGTGCAGAGCCTCGGGAACAAAAATGACCGCCTTTCCGTACCTTTCTGTACCATGTTGATACCGCGACACCTCAGGCTTTGCTGTTCACATGTGGCCTGTGCGACCGCAATCGTGAGATGTATTGCCATAATATTCTCCGGTCTCGCGTGCGGGGTTTGGGTGCATCACTGGCAATTGATTGGTGTCTGCAGAGGCTCCACTTGGTTTCATGACAGTGAGTTATTATCGCACGCAGCAGTAACACCATCTCTGTGGAGCCGTCGGGACCTGCATCGCAGTCGTTGCTCTGGAATGGACAGCCACGGGATGGACGGCAGTCACCGAATATTGTTCGATTGTGCAATTGGGGACGAGGTGTCAGGTGCTACACTGCTGTGTGGGCGTGGGCGGGATGTAGGAGTCGCTGCGCAGAACGCCGAATTTTGCACGCTTTCTGGACTTTGTTGTCGTCTGACGTCAGTCCTCGTCGTCAGTATCCTTGGCTTGGTAATAATAGACCTCTCTAGTCTCGTGCAAACAGAACCTAATATGACCTCCAGGGCTCATTCTCATCTCACCCATCATGTCAAACCGAGAAGAACTTACCGAGATCAATGCTGGTAGGCTCTCTCTATTCCCTATTCTGGGTACCTTTCAACCTATCTGTTTCTGTAGATCCCAACAACTGGACGTGGACTCCTGGTCGTTGGGGTACAGCGTCCGAACGGTGGAAGGTCTTCGCGGACAGGGCGCGGGAATCCGAGCCCATGGCTGAAACCTTCGATCTGCTCAATCTTGCATCTCCACACAACACAACTGCGCTCGTTTGAGAGTGCTACCGAGAGGCGGAGAATGTCGTTTGGCATCAAGTGGTCAGATCCCCCAACACAGGGGTCATTTTTACTGGTCAACCTGGGATTGGTAAGCACTCATTTCTTCAGTCGTTGCTGTGCAAAGCAGAAACAGTTTCTCCAGGTAAAACACTTTTCCTCTGGTACCTTCTTATCCGCCTCTTGCAGGACAACCAAAACATCTTGTTCATCGATGATGGGGGCAGAGCAATCCTCTTTTATCTTGGTAATATCTATGTGCTTTTGGGCCCTCTGGATGGAGATGACCTTCCTGAAAATTTCAAAGATGGGTTTATATGGCTTCTTTTTGACACACCTAGTCCATCCTCTCCCATCCCACTGGTGGCGAATTCCCCACTATGTTTCCCGATTCAGACCCCTTCTCCGAACCCCGCACATTTCTCTACTTGGCGCAAGCATCGGAGGCCACTTTACACTGCCTTCCCGATCTGGTCTATTGAAGAACTGAGGAGGGGGTACGACATTTTTCGACATGTATTTTTCCCAACTTCCTTGTTTCTTAGATTAGAACTGGATCGCGAGTTCGAAGGGTTCAAAGCTCGCTTAGAGCAATACTTGAAGTCATGGCATGATACCCCATCTGCCCATCCCACCAATTCAGATCCGATCCACTTTCACTTCACACATATCAGATCACTCCATGGGGAAAACCCGCCGGAGATCGAGAAAGCGATCGACGATATTCTGAACAACGCCGTCAAGTATTTTGGATTCGTCGCCCGGGACATTTTCCGAGCGGTGCTCTCGGACTTTCACGACATCTATAATGACACCATGTCCGCGCTCAAAAAGTCACCTAATGATCTCGGGGAGATGCTGCGTATGGTCGTAGGTAGCGAGGACCTCTCAATGAGCCAGCCTTCCCATCTCCTCATTGTCATCAAATCTCGCCACAAGGTTGGGCTCAGTGTGGAATGGGACGTTGACTTCAGGACTTCCTGGGTAGCAAGGGCGGTGGCGCGCAAATTTCAGAAGTATGAGGAACGACGTGTGCGCGAGCTCATCTCGTATCTCAAATTTGTTTCCCAAGGGGTAACACTTGCATCATGGCTTTTCGAAGCCTATGCCCATAGGAAGATCGTAGCCGGTGTGAGGCAGCATAATGTCTGGCAACGGAATCACGCGCGGAAACGCGACGCGACATATTACAGTGACGCCTCCCCTCATCTCCCTTTCATTCCTCAGCCCTTTCATACACCACAAGCAACCTCATGTCCGACATCAAGACCTCGACCACATCGCCCAGCCCTCGCCACCAACCACGCGCGCACGCCACATCCCGGCTCACACGATGTGTTCGCATCTCAGCCTTTCACCAAGGCCTCGACCGCCTTGCCTGGTCCTGATTCCCTTTCACCTTTTCATTTCCTTTCATCATCTTCTTCCCTTTGTTTCTCATGCCCTGTATATGAAAACCCTTAGCTACTCTGTAGTAGGGACAGTTTTCTGAATACTAATCCTTTCTCTCCTCTCTCCAACTTCGAAATGACTACGTGCGCGATACCGGCTCTCTTCTCCTCCTCTTGCTCTCACCCCTGGTTCCCCAGTTGACATACACTTACCGGTCTTAGCATGCTCCACCTACCCAAAACCATCTTAAGGCCATCACTACTCCGCTGCGCAGGTTGAGTTGAGATTTTGCACTCAACTTTGCCAGTGATTGTCCCACGCTTCCTAATTAGGTGCGGAAGTGCCACGTCCCGGTGAAGGCCAATTGGACAAAATTTACACTCAGCCAGCAGATACGTCGTATCCGAAACCTTGTGTGTTCCACCTGTGGGTACGTCATGATCTGCCAACTACCCCACCGTTCCAAACACTCATCTGCTCAGAAACGGTCCTGGGAAAGAGGCCTCGTCCTGTTGACCCCCTAGATTCTCCCCAACATCTCAAAACTGTGCCGTCTCGGATCGGCAAGCAGCTGGAGTACAAGTCGATAGGATTGTCCCTCAGGATTCGCTGATTCGGTTCCCTTCTATGGTCACTTCGTTGGGGTGATGCTCTTCCAGGCATTCTTTCAGCAGAGGATCTTGATGGAAATCCTCAATCGTTAGGATGATGCACTTCCAGGTTGAAGTGCATCATCCTAACCATTGAAGATATCCAGAAAGTGACCATTGATTCTTTCGCTAAAACATGTCTGAATTTTACAATGATGAGGCCAACCGGAGGGTAGAGGGCCTAAGCGCTTTGAATGACATTTTATCCCTTCGTGGCCCTAACTTATGTCGGCCGCTATTCGTAGGGGGCCGTTCGGATGGTCGCTATGACGGACCATACGGCGCAGCGTCGTGCATCATCGAGTTCAAAAACGAGCTCGCTGGCATTTCATCAATTCCCGTGGTCGAACTCACTGACCACGTCACCCAATCGCAAAATGAAACAATGAATAAACAAACACAGGGAGGTGTTTATCGGTTAGAGGGTGCCGTGCCTGGGCCTGACAATTGTTGGTAAGTTGGACATCCTCGCACGGGTCTGACATGCATACGAGGCCCATATGTCACGTTTTCTGCAGCTGTTGGCGCATTGTGAGCCTCACCCCTGAGCTGTCGTGTGTCTCATCTGCCTTCAAAGGGAAATGATCGAAAGAGGCTCTATTCTGCCTTTTCCTGCGCATTGGATCTTTTCCGTCGCATAAACATAAATGTAACGATGCAGCTCGTTTCGGAAAACCGCTCAACGATCGAACTTCCGGACAATGATGAAATATATGGGAATCAAATATATTTCATCATTGCCCTAATGGCAATTCCGAGTTCCAATTTCGGATTGTTTTGGCTCCATCCCGACGCGCAGGACTAACTTTGGGCAAAAGGTAAGATGGCGGCGGGCAAGGCTAAGATCGGACTGGGCGACAGACGGTGTTGGCATGATGGCAACGGGCGAGAATGGCGCTGAGATGGCAGCACTGGATAATTTGTTTGTTAAAACTTTTGTTCGTGCTCATACATCGCGTTGTTGTAGATACGATGACCCAGACAACCAGAACTCAAGAGAGAGCGGGACCGTCATCCCGTGTGAGCGTCCGATAGGTTTCGTCCCTCCTGCACCCCCGCATCTCGCGATACCGTCGGATCGCATTTTCCCGTTCCGTCTCCATCATGGCGCGCTGCGCCATCGAAAGCACGCCCGCGACGACCGCCTTGGCCTTCCCAGGCCGTGAGCGGTGCTTCTTGGCCCCGCGCGGGAGACTCTTCAGCGCGGGAGGAGCCGTCACGACGTCGTTCAGACGGCGCGGCGCGGCGCTGGACGTGGTCGCAAACTCCTTTGGCCGATCGTCGTCGTCGTCGTCGTCGCGGCGTGCGGCCCCGGCGTGGGCTTTCGATTGTTGTTGGCGGGCGTTCGAAGAGGGCGGCGGTCGGCTTGAGGGCTGTCGTACGGTTTTGGTTTTGGCCGCTTTGGCGGAGCCGTGGGGGGAGGCGCCGGCGGGGGCGGCTATTGCGGACGTTGCGTTCCTTTCCTTGCGCTCCGTCGCGGCCGAAGCGCGCATCGCGGATCGCACGAGCGGACGCATGTAGTCCTCGACTCTCCTGTAAAAAAGGTGCGGGGAAAGCACAGTAAAAAAAAAAGGACGAAAGAAGATCGCTCATGAGAGGTGGGCTGGCTGGCTGACCCAAAACATAAACATCCGGAGGGGGGTCAAAAGAACGCACCGGTCGAAATGCTTGAGCGATTCCCCCGGTTGGATCTCAACGGCACCGTTCGGGTCGCGGCGGTCTCTGCCCTCCGCCAACGCCAATGCTTTTTGACCCTTCTCTGTTTCCGCTGCTGCTGCTGCCGCCGCCGCCGCCGCATCCGTGCGACGTTTCTTGACTGGTGGGGCCTTCGATGCGTCGATGTCGTTTTCGGCGCCTCCCTCTTCAATCCGTAGTCGTGCACGCTTCTGCCGATACTCTGCGTGGATTCTCGCTGCGTCCAGCACGCGCGCAGCAGACTTGGGGATGCGTTCGGTGCTGATTCCGGTGCGGCTGTTGCCGCTGGATGGAGCGAGATCTGCGCCTCTAGGCAAATGAGAGTGAAGCTTGATGGTGTGATACGAAGATCTGGGCTTGGCTTACCTTTCTTTCTTCTGTTGCTCGCGCACGGAACGTTTCGCGCGTTTATGAGGCATTGCTCAGTGCACACACCGACCGCGAGTTTTTGGTTTGGATGGAGTTCTCCATATATTACATAATAACATAGTGGCAAACGACCCAGCACCGTACTATCGTGATGTAGCATGCATGTAAATAATATTTACTTTGTGATGTATACCGTAAGCCCAAAGTGCTACAAGATGTGGATTTGCTCCAAACAGTGGCCCCACTCGGAACCCTGCCACTAGGAATCAAGAGTTCAACGCGCCAGGCAAGGAAATGTTTATCGAGGCAGAATGAAAAAAATGGAGGTTAGCCAGGAGGGGCTCGCCGGCAGTGCGTATCAGTTTGCGTCCTTTTCCGCGTCCGTCGGCATCAGCAGGCCCACCGTATTCCCGAACCCGGCGAGAAAACACGTCCGCCCACTCACGAGGGGACGAACACGGGTGAACGGCAACCGCGGCGTCTCCCGCGAGACCGCGGGCCGCGCGACGAATGCAGGCGGAGTAACTGGTTCGAGTGCTGCGAGGGGCGACGTACTGATGCGCGCCTCGACAGGGTCGAAGGTCCATGCCTCCCACCGCTCGAGCGATGCCGCACTAAGCCCGTGGTCACGCTGTGCATGCACGGACAAATGTGCGGTATCGCACATCCCCGCGTCTAGCGGTTTCCGAGAACGCCTCCGCAGGCCAACCACCTTCGATCCCGTGACGTCCCATGCGCCACGCTCACATGTCGTGCTTTGCGACCTGAGAAATCACAAGAGAGCGCCAGCGAGCGGGTATCTGCGGGGTATCTGACGGACCTAACGGCGCGTCAGACACGGTCTCCGGAACCACGAGGGTATCAGGAGCGGCCGCGCGACGCAGGGAGTCTTTCTCGGAGGCACGGCGCGAGAGCACGCCATGCCCAGAAACGGGGAACGGTGTGCTGTCCTCAGAAATGGACGCATGTCGTGAACGAGGAGGCACCGGTGTTGAGGGTCTCGTGTTGGGACAATGAAGCCCGCGAGAGGAGACCCACGGTGATGCAGATAGCGGCGATGAGTTATGCGGGCAGGTGCAGCGTGAGGACGAAGCTGCGGTTGACGTGGAGTTCTCAGGAGGAAGAAACAAGCGGAAAAAGTGGACGATAGGTCCGGCGGTGAGAATGAGAACGAATTCGTTGGACGAAGGCACGCCGCAGCGAATGCATGGCTTAGAGGGAGTTGCGCAGATGCGCAGAAACTTCAATGCGCCATAAGGCTCGTCGAAGAGGGCAATACAGGAGCTAGGTTTTACCGTCCCAGAGGGAGACAATACCTCCTTCTGTTGCAGCGGCAATGACAAGGGTACGCACGCTGTCCAGCTCCAGTATGCACGCGTGAAAGTTAGCAACTGTGTCGGCCGAGTTGCCAACCTGCAGGTGACATTCCGAAACGAGGGGAGGGTCAAAGCCAGGGACAAGGTCTACGATATCGAGGGAACCGTCTTCGTTGGCGAAACCCCCTACGAGGCGACTGGTATCCGGGATACGTAAAATAGTGGACCAGACCACACAGCGTCTTTGGGGTGGAGATACCACAATGCGGCAGTCAAGCTTTGAGCTATCCCATTCGACCAACTTCCCATTTTCATGTGCTACGAAAACAGTCGGCAATTGATCGGGGCGAGTGAAAGATATGGGTGTCGCCCTGCGGGGTATCTGGAAATTCACAAAGTGTAATCCAGTGACCCCCGACGACGCGCCGCGCAACACTCTTTGTGGTCGACCACCAGCGGGTGCTGGTAAAGCCCAAATGGCCACTATGCCTGCCCCGGTTCCTGCCACGCAGAAGGAGCCCATATCGTCTAGTGTAAGTGCGGTGATGACAGGACTTAAATTTGACGGTCCCACATCGAGGGCATCCGCGGTGTTAAGCGCAATCGGCGCTGCACACCCATTGTTCCACAGTACGAGCTCGTTCGCAATGCTCACAGCGGCGACTGTTCGCCCATCCCCACTCGCTGCTAGCAATTCGATGTCCGTCGAATGAGCGCGAGGTAGCGCAGCAAACGCGAGAGGGGCCTTTGGGGGATCCGTGCTAAGTATTGATAACGGCTCAGCATCTGCACGATGGCGTTGCGCTTCAAGGCGCTCGGCATCTTTGAGCAAATAAAGAAGGAGGGCGTAGAGTGCGGCAACAGTGGCAGCGATGGGGAGTATGACAATGCGTGCCATCCACGCAGAGGTGCGCATAATCCAGGAGTAAGATAATAGGGAAGATGGTTGGGTACGCGTGATAGGCTGGGCAGCGTCTGCAGGACGGAACATGAGAAGAGTGGGTGCTTCGATGCGTAAATGTAGTAGGGGGTCTTCTCTCGGGTTGAGTAATCGCCAGGTGTGCCATGCGGGGTCCTCTGCACCTAAAAGAAGATCCTGCTTGCGTTGTTGAGCAAGGGGTATAGATGTCGGTATGATAGGGGTATCAGAAAGGCGGGCAGCAGGGGATGTCACAAAGCAGAGAGTCCCAGTCGTCGCGAGAAGCTGAAGAAGTACACGTTATCAAGGCATGCTGCATTAGCTGAATAACTTGGCTCGTACCAAGAGCAAACTAATGTTTTTGTTTGCACGACCAGGGAGTAGTCCATGCAGAACCGTCATAACTTTACGACCAATTCCATCGGATTGGACGATCTGTCCCGGGGCCGCAGGCTGGATCGATGGCGTATAACTCGCGTTTTGTTGCAGTAGCTCTTCAAGTTCCAGACGCTGAAGATCGATAGACAAAACTGCTACAAAGAACGTGTGCACAAGAAACCAATGGGCGACGAGAACGACAACAGCAAAGGCACAGAATTGGCGCGTTGCACCACGTGCAAAAAACGCGATTATCCCGAGAATGACATTGTACGTGAGGACCTTGAGGGAGTTAGAAGTCCCAGCTCGTGACAGACCCTCAGCAATACGTTCTTTGACAGGAAGGGTTATGGATGTCTTGACAACGGCTTCGACCTGAGATGTAATAAGAAACAAATGGAAAACTCTCGCAATTGGCATGTCACGAACCAGGCTGAACATATTCTCTGCACCTATGAACATGATCACCAGAGGAAATATTCCCCTGTAACGAGTGGTTAGAGAAAGGTCCTTCACACTGATATGCGCTCACCAAGGCACCATAGTAACTCGAAAGCCCACGAGGGCACAGACGCTTAGGCTGGTGATGGTACTCACGAGGACCTCAATGACACCGGTGAAAATCAGACCTATTCCGTCATGCACCGGAAGCCCTTTCTGCATGAACTGGCTGAAAGTGATCGCAAGAGCTATGTAGGCGAGATAGATGAACACGGTGAGTACAGAGGTATCAGTAGAGGATGAATTGCGTGTCGTGTACTGTGTAGCATTGAGTCAGGTTAAAGGCCACCGCGCGGAAGGCAACATACCTCCAAGGCGAAGAGCTTCGGCTGCTGGGTCTCAGTGATCAAGTCGGCGCTGTTCTTTGACGCGTCCTCCAGTATCTGGAGCCACAAAGTATGTCCCGTCTTCCCAAGACAGTCTTTTTCTGGAAAGAAGTATGTAAGGGCCAAGAACACTGTGGACCCTGCGTCTACGCTTGAATATTCGCTTTTGTCGCGCCACGCAACTACCATCTGTGGTTCGATCGGCACACCAGCGACGGATACGTTATTCGAAGGCGCAAGGGTATTGAGTACGTTCGTGTCCGCCATGAGCGCACGTTCTTCATGATGCCAGAACATCAAGGGAGAGATTACGAGACATCGCCCGTCGGGGCGTCGCAGGCAGGGTACCTTTCGCGCAGCAAGGGCATTTGAAATTTGGTGCTCAAGGTGCAGAATTGCACGCAGAAGGCGGCGGCTTAGCACCTCGGAATCAGCGGAGGCGGAGTTATACACGAGCACGCGTTCTACGCGTAACGTCTGCTCGACGCCGCAGCGTGCGCGGACGACAGGGTCTTCGCGAACGTGGAAGCCATCGTGAGCCGCCCAAATATCGCGGAGGTGGTGTTGAGCGTCATAACTGGAGATAGCGTCGGCAGCAAGGAAGGGGTCGAGAATCTGGGAGGAGAAGTGGGCGAGGAAGCGGGGCTGAGAGGACGAATAGATGGCAAGTGCAGGGTAGAAGAGAGAGGTGATGACGACGGCAGAGATAAGGATGACGCGAATTTGATGTGTTGCACAGTGCCTTTATGATTGATTCCGTTCAGTGCGAGATAAGGAAGAGTACACATGCGACGTACAATCCAAAGCGATGGAAGAGCCTGTGGCCCGTTGTGCGAACGCGGAGCAGGAGGAGCGGCCCCACGGTGTCCATGGAGGAGGGTGGGTGAGAAGATGGTGCTACACGAGGCCGGTGGGCTAACTTGAAAAATGGCACGATTAAGACGGGAATCCGATTACTGCAATCGCTGCGCAGTCGATTAATGCTTGTTCAAGCAGGCCGGATGCAGTAAGGACGGATATAAATGTTAATGACGATGCTGTGCGCGCGTTCGAATCATGAGAACGAGTTCGGGGTCGACGGAGCTGAGCTGATATATGTGGTCGTTAACAAGTCATGAAGAGAGAAACTGGCCGGTCACCTGTACGCTTTGTCTTTCTGAATGTAGTCGCCGCGATGAAAGGGACGAGGGACGCGTTGATCATGAGAAAACAGTGGCGACCGCAGACGCCCGAGATGACCGAAGCGACTGCAAAAGCTCGTCTCGGCCCGTTCACGTCGGGTTTCGTTTCCACTCCAATGACATTACTTAGGTCGACCCTTCACCACTCACGAAGATGTGTGTTTCTCTATCGCACCTCTCTATATCATCACCACAACTGACACGCTACACTTTAGGGCTCAGCGCGACCTCTGCACCTCATGCCATCACTCAGTTCAAGATGCCCGCTATGTCCCCGACCATGACAGAGGGAGGGATCGCGTCATGGAAAAAAAGAGAGGGCGAGAGCTTTACCGCTGGGGACGTGCTACTTGAAATTGTATGCTAGAGCAACATCGTTCGTGGGACCCCACCGATGACCACTCCCCGACTGTACAGGAAACGGACAAGGCAGTTATCGACGTAGAAGCACAGGATGATGGGTTCATGGGCAAAATCCTGGTTTGCTACTTTCCTGTAGCTGTGATTGACCCGGTGCTCTAACAACTCGACGTATATATGATAGGTCCAGGACGGGCAGAAGAACATCCCTGTCGGAAAAGTCATTGCACTCTTAGCAGAAGAGGGTGATGATATCTCCAACATCGAGGTCTCTGAGAACGTACTTGAGGACGCTGCGCCTGCTAGTAAGCAGGAGCAGGAGCAAGCACCCGCTCCTCCCCAATCTGCTTCAACTCCGACCCCATCTCCCAAAGCGACACATCGCGTATCACACTCACGACCTCTTTTCCCGTCTGTGGCGCGTTTGCTACAAGAATATGGTGTCCATGATCCCGGGAAAATCAAAGGCACTGGAATCCGTGGAATGTTGACCAAGGGGGACGTCCTCGCCTTCCTCGGCAAGGCGTCTAGTCCAACGGGCACATTCAAGCAGGCCACGCTCAAGCCAGGTCCAGGAGCTCCTCAGGTGGCAGAGGCAAAGGTAGAGAAGGTACGTCCGGTCAAATATATATTGCCGTCTCCGTACTCAACGCAACAAATTACCTTAGCCGCTGGATGGACTGGCAATTCGCCAGCTCATTGTACAAAGCATGTCTCAGACGGCAGCCAAGACGCGTGCCGCGGCAGGTGAGCGCCTCCATACACACATTCCTATCAAGTACCCCAACTCATACTCTCCGCAGCACGGCCCATGGTGGCCGAGTTTGACTCCCTCATTGCGGACTATCTCCCCCCAACCCCCACTTCCCCAGCCAGGACGATATCACCTCTCCCGCTTTCAAAACCGACGCCGGTCGACTTCCTTGACGGTCTCGTATAAAGTCCGATGCTTTTTGTTATTCACCCATCGAGCTTCGCATAATATTAGACGCGTGACACTCTTCTACGACGGTATAACGTCAGAGGCTTTGTATGGTCAAGTGACACGTAATCCACGCTGGTCATTCAGCCTCGTCAAGAGGGAGGAACTGAAAATCCATAGAACGAGTCAATTGTATTTAAATACTGATAGATGTGGTTTACCCGGAACGAGATAAAAGCCTCGCTGGTCCCACCCCGGGCGAGAGGTGACGACACAAGAAATTGCATATTCATGGTTCCATCAGTGCCAATGCGCAGCGACGTTTTGCTCGAGTTCTGCAGTGCCCGTTGTGCCCGTGCGATGTGCGCCACTCGGTAACTGGATATCAATCCATCATAATGCCATTTTCTCAGACAAATATCCAAACCTAAAAGAAACCGGTTTTGTGCAGTGTACTGTCTCCAGCACCTCGCGGTCGTTCGGGTAATCCATCTAAGATGCTGAAGTGAGCTCCCAGCAGGTGTGGGATCGAACGATATCCCGTACTTCTGTGCTTCCAAAAACTCCTTGAGCTTGAATCCGAAAAACTGGCGCTGCTGCTGTCGCACGTGGTCTTCGCGCCAGCTCGCTCTGTTCTGGAGGGCTACCCATGAGAGTGATCTTCTCGCACGATGGATCGATCTCGGAAAGGGCATCGCGAAGCCAGGATGACTGTGAACGTTCGATTGAACCCTTGCGCCGACAACGCACGCCCTTACCTTTAAAATGAGCTGAAGAAGGCTGCCTTTAAAATGAGCTGTGGTTCTGTGGGTACATCTTCCAACTGGGGCCCGCTCACGTTTCTTCGATGTCAAAAGACACGTCGGGTTGAGCATCGACTGTATATGTCGTTACCTCGAACTTTGCATCCGGTTCTGCCGAACCCTCCGCACTGGGAATCGTTTGATAAGGCGTCTATGTGCATAAAATGAGGGGACACGTACATGAGTAAGGACAAGGGATGTCCTTTGCCGGCGTACGACAACCGCATCCCAACGGTCTTTCCTGCGGTTGCGCCGAAGTACGCATCGATTCTCCCTCGCGGCACGTCATCGTCCCCGCCGTGCTCGCGATCGCGTACCCACCTCCGATTCTGTGCTCGACCCTCCGAGATACTGGGCGCTGAACCGGTGGAGAATATTGACAGAGAATCTATTAATGTATGCAGAGGGAACTCTAGCACCGTCGCTTCTTCCGTCTGGGACGGGCCCGGGGGCGTCGGGGACGCGGATGGTGATTTTATCGGAGGGCTGTAAGTAAACTCGTCGAATATCTCGGCAGGAACATATGCAGCGGCTGCTTGCGCGTGCATGTTGGTGAAAAACGTCATCTGCATGGCGGAGCCACATACCCGCCACTAAAGAGGACTCTTCAACATACACGGTTAAACCACCGTTGGTGATCATCATTGTCGCAAACTGGGTCATAGGTTAGCCCCGCGAATTGGCCGCAGCTGGCATAGCTCACGTCCACAAAGTTCACCCCTCTCAGGAGGGTACCAAAGTGGCGGAGATCATGCATGGACGCTACCAGAACCTCACATCGAGCAGACATTGACCGTCTGGAGGGGGGAAAGATCACGGAGCGCTCACTGTTGGCGTACGCTGCTGCCGGAAATGACTGGCATTTGACATGATCCACGTTCTCAAAGAAGAGAAGAGAAGGGAAAGTTTAGATAAAAGGGAGACGTGACATAAATCACATGATTGTGACAGCGAGCTTCTGCTAAGCTCTGATCCGACCCCGAAGCGGAAGCGGTGACCTGCTCAGCAAGCGCCCGCTCCCTCGTTACTTCTCAACTCGCATGGAGTGCCACCTCTTCAACCTCACCGACAAACCCTTTTTGGTTAAACCGGAGAGCTTGGGGAATGAGGTCGAGCTCGTGGTCCTCCCGAACGACTTTGCTACCCTTCCCGCTGGCGGGAACAACTTCACGTTGTCATCGGCAGGAGGTCGATCGGAGGTCGCGCTCGAGAAGGCGGGGCTTGAGCTCGACGTAGAGCGGCGGTACGTCAACTTGAAGAAGTCACCCCGCTTCCGATGGAACAACGTCTCCATGCCCGAAGATTGTCCATGGCGCATATATCGCGATCAGGTGGCTTCTTTGGTTCCATTGTGATGGTCGGCCAAGTGCTCACGAAGGAATGCCGTAGTCCTCTGGGAAACGTGTTGACATCCTGGTCCTGCCTAAGCGAGCCTTGGAGTCGTTCCTCTCCGACTTGCCAGACAAAACTCCTCTTTATTCTCTTTGTTTACCTGGCAAGTCCGCATCATGGTCGCTCCTTCTCCGAGGAATCTGACTGTTCAGTATAGGCACCCATGACACGTAGGTGCCCTGCGACCTCGAAATGTCGTCTGGTCTGATGACACCTTTGTAGCGTGGCCTTTTATGGGTGGCCGATCACTCAGTGTCAGTCCGCGACTACTCCGCTCTTTGTGCAGCTCACCAATGGCATTCGCGTTCTCGATATTCGCCTTGCTATCAAGAACAGGCGGCTCGTCGCCTACCACGGTCAGATTCCGCAACGCACGACCTTTCGATCTATTCTGTGCGACCTTCATGCCTTCCTCACCTCCCCTACGTCCGCGCGCGAGACTGTCATCGTCTCGATAAAACAAGAAGACTTTGATACCCGAAGCCCTAAAGTATTCTCGGGTTTAGTACGTGAGGAGATCGAAGCCGGCCCTGGAGGAAGGGACATGTGGTTCCTGCAAAATCGCATACCGAATCTAGGCGAGGTGCGCGGGAAGGCTATCATGTTTAGCCGGTTCGGTGGTGATGGTGCAGAGTGGGAGGGTGGGCTGGAGGGAATGGGGATTCACCCAACAAACTGGCCAGACAGCGCGAGAGAGGGTTTTACGTGGATGTGCAAGGACGTCCTTGTACGGACGCAGGACTGGTACGTCGTCCCCCTCATGTATGTCGCACCGCCGCATCACATCGTTGATGTTTGTTACCATAGGTATAGAATTCCTTCCTTCTTATACATCCCCGAGAAGACGCAGCTTTCCGTAGAGTTTCTCCTACCCCCACCCGCCGACATCACTGAACGAGTTTTGTCTATCACATACTTCTCCGCTTCCTCGTTCCCTCTGGCGACACCGACGATCGTCTCGACAGGCTTTGGGTGGCCGAGTGTCGGCCTGGGGTTTGAAGGGGTCAATTCGCGCGTTGCCCGCTTCTTGCTGGACGCAATCAAGGAGGACGTGATGCTGCGTGCATGGGTGCTAATGGACTTTTATGACCAGCCAGTAGGAAGCGGCGTTGTGCCATTGCTGATAGAATGTAATTTCAGGGAACGCCCAGGAGACGCTCACGGCGCGATTGCGCCCGATCGAACACATAAGCTAAACTGTACGTCTGTTTTATTTTTCACCCCCACGGCCTGTGATAATCATAACTTTTGTCTCGATGGATGCTTATATAGGGTCACAAACAACAAAGATCATGTCCTAGAGCTTCGGCGATGGGAAGTGTCTGATTAGCGATGGTGCATTGCGTCGCTCCGTTATCGATGCATGGCATCCGCTACCGACGGCTTTTCATCATAGTATAACCCGCTAAGAGTTTTCCTTAATAATGAACAGCGAGAAACAAATCACGATGCGTACCAGCGGTTGCGAGCAGCCAAAGGGTGAACTGGCGGATGGCCGTCGCATTGACTACCTGCATGCAGGAGCCTGCCCTGTATCTCCCCTAACGAATCTTCTACAGAAGGCTGCCTCGCTGCAGTTAGCAGCGATCGTAACATGCCGTCTACGTAAACATTAGCAGGCAGCCATAGGTTGACGGAGTGTTGGCGGCTCCTAACAGGCCAAATGTGGAAGTCGAAGAGCTCTGTTAAACCGCCGCCGTCACCCATGTTTCTTTTGCTGGTTGGAAAGGGACGTCAAGTTTACAAACGTGAAACCTGCTTGGAAGAAGAGGGCTGTAGGACATTCTGCTTTTCATGTTATAAATGAAAGGGAGCACGCTGAGGGGCGCGGCTGGCACGCTACTCCCCTCCTGCCTCCAGAGACTTTCTGCACCGTAAAACCCCTAGCAAGTGAGTGCTCAATTTGCCAAAGATGCCCAGGGAACATGTAGCGTCATCGCCGTCCGATCTACAGAGTGTATCAAACATCCGAGCGGTACCCTGACTATGGATCTCCGAAGCGAGGCTGGTTCTTGGACCATCCATGATCTTGCTGAGGATCTCTTTGGGGTTTGTTTTGCATGTGATACGCAGGATAACGATTACCCATGCCAACCACAGGATTCCCCGACCAGCTGCGCCGAGTATCCTTGGGCGGTTGGCTCAGATAGACGTGCGCGGGAATGTGTGTCCATAGGCGTTGGCGTGGAAATTTTCGATGGCTAACGCCCTGTGTGGACTTAGCGTCTGTGGAGGCGCTTCAAGACCGGAGACATCGGACGCCCAGCCCATCAATCGCTTGCATTGACCCAAGACTGACCGTGCTGCTGCAGTCACCCCCCGCGTCACCCAGCGAGGAGGGGTCGTCTGCAGATGGCGACTGGAGTCCCGTCGAAGACCGGCCTCAAGAGTCGACGCGCGCGTATGCCACAGGTACGGACGTCTTTGCATCGTACACCGCTGTCGCCCAACTCACGGGTTTTTCGGATTACTACGCCTCCCCCCCCGCGCGCGCGCGCCTTTAGAGGAGAAGACGGCCGTGACTTTGGGCGAGGACGCCGGATCGAACGGGCCAGAGGCACGACCGAACGAGAACGCGGCATTTCCGAGCGGGGAGCGCAGGATGACAAGGTCGACCGTAAGTTCCCCCGTTCCAGTTTGTTCTTTTCGTAGCACGCCTGGGGGGGGGGAGGGGGAGCACAGGACGGATGATGATATACGTTTTTTTTTTTTTTTTTTTTGGACGATCCCAGGAGACGCAGGTGACTACGCGCGCCGTTTCCCGGAACCCCAAGGAGATGGTCAAGGGCCCGGACAAGACCCACACGAAATGGAAGTGCCGCGCAAAGGGAGACGTCGCACCCTCCGGCCCATCCACTCGCATATCGCATGCAGGACGTTGCCCGGACCCTGGGCCGATCGGCAAGGGAGCCAGCCGGCAGGCAGAGGGAATAGAGAAGATTCACATGAAGTTGTGGAAGTGCCGGATCGGGGGGTGCAACAAGACTTTCCATAGGAAAGGCGACGCCGTGCGACACGTGCAGACGACCGCCAGGCATAACGGCAAGGCGGTCGTCTGCGGCTGCGGCGCGCCGTTTTCGAGGCACGATGCGTTGAAGCGGCACCAACGCCTGTGCGGTGGACCGGCTAGTTAGTTGAGAGGCGAATTCCAGCTTGACCGTCCTGATGTCGATCCGCCCATCGAAAATGACAGGTTCCGGGGGGGTGGGGGTGGGGGCGGGGGGGGGGGGGCGCCTCTGTCTTGGTGGCTGGAAACTCGCAGGCCCGTGTGTAACTGAGGGGAAAGGTTTCGTCGGGTCGAACTGAGAAGTTCAGACCCCCACCATGACCCGCTATCGCTGCTGGCTGGGGACACCACGCATGCACTTTCGACGGGAGTCGCGCAAACCCCCTCAACTCAACGCTGACAACGTCATCCGGTGGGTGCTCGCTCCCTAGCGCTGACAGAATTCTTCGGGTATGCACGTGCAGTGCGGCATGACAGCCAGTAATTCGCGGGCGCCATGAGACGGGGGAGAAGTGGAAAGTTGGGGCGGCGTCGGAGGCGAGCTATCATCGAGATCGGGACAAGTTTGCCAAGGCGTCAGGTCGCCCTCGCTCTTTTGTTTTTCACCCAGTCATGATATTCATCCCGGCGGGGGGACAAGGAGGGGAGGCACAAGTCTAATTCAAGTCGACCCCCCTAAACGCGGTAATGCCGCGAAGGTCGGAAACGATTGCGGCGTTGGTTGCGTGGTGGTCTCGTCCTGACCTGCCATCGTATCACACGCCAGCGAGATATGGTAAATGGACCCACTCTGCTAGAATACAAGGCGCCTTGCTGGCTGGCCTGATCATCACCTTCTCGCAAAAACCCGGCTGCTTGTACCACCAGAGCATATCTTGGGCTTCCTAGTTCGCAACTCTGAGCCCCGGGGTGCATTCTCAGGCCCCGGTTTTTTTTGACTACCTCTTTCTTTCTACGGTATCGCATTCCAGGCTACTTGTGAGGCCGGGTTTAAAAGCTACGTCCGATGCTGTGTTCGGAACACCTTGTGTGGTCAAATCGAAAATTACAGTGTATGTATACCGCTCCACCCACAATCCAGATGAATATACCAACCTTGTGGATCTCTCCATCTCGCACTCCTTACGACATCTTCCTACGCCGCAGCTCCACACATCTCTATTTGATACACGAAGCGCCATGGAGCTCTATCTCATACCCAACGATCCAGTCAATACTACATTCATATCATCCGACGGTTTCCTCCGCTATTGGGTCCGCACGACTCGGCCCCTATCGTTACTTCGGACGTGTAGCTCCATCATCCAGAGACCATCAGCTCGTGGCAACAACGAGGAGGAGACTCTCGGCGAAATCACATGGGGCGGGCTTGGCAGACGTTCTGTCATTCACAGTGATCTGTTCAAAGAACGCTCCGAGGTTACGGACAGCAAGGTTGTCAGAGTGAAAGACCTCCTGTGGAAGCTCAACACCTTTGGCACGTAGGTGATTCCTTTTTCTAACATCAGCGCAACGCACCAAATACGGCGTGTGTCCAGCTCGAGATGTTTCATTGGGAATGACGAGGAGGAGTATGTGTGGAAGTTCTGTAATGGCACGGGATTCCAGGTGAGTTTCTCTTTTGCATTCCTGGGCTGACGGTCGTTGAAATGGTCCCTCCAGCTCCTTCACGTCCGATCCGGAAGCGTCAAAGCGATATACGAGCACTGCCCTTCACATGTCGCCAAAGGAGTATTCAAAGGCCAGTTCAAAACGTGTCTTCGCATCCACCCATCCTGTACTCTCGATCCCGACATTCTCGTGTTGACTTTTGTCGTGATGGAGAAAAAACGAAGGGATAGTTTAGGTGACCAGGTGAACGTTGCCGCCGCCAAAGAGGAGAGTGTCGTAGAAGCGAGCGGAATGGAAGGCGATAGCGGTTTGATGTAATCAAACGCTGGTTTTCCTGACCTTGTCGGATTATGGCTTGTGGCCCGTGATTATTTGGTCAAACGCGCTGTCCACTTATTCTGAAGTGGATCGTACCCATGATCTCGAACCTTTGTGATATGTGTTGTAACACAAGCTGGGAGGAAATCACGCATGTGTGCCGTCCCGAAATTGGAAATGCCCGTGATGACCACCGGAGATACCCTTGTGAAATGCAAGGATGGTCGAAAACGAAGAAAACATGAATGCCGCGGTCTCTTGCACCTTCGAGAGCAGAGAAAGGTTCGGCCTAGCTTCCGACGCAGTTCCGGCACGCCTTCTCACTCGTGTCGACCGCGTTTCTGCACGCGACGAGTTCAAGGTGATCAGGAAATCGAGCGGCGAGAAGTCCACATTGGATTCTCGCACTTCGATTTGCCTGCACGACTTGAGGCTGCGCGGGAAACGTGCAGGGAGGCACGCCGCGGCGATAAGCAAGTCGCGGACGACCCCGAGTTCGCGTTCTCGTGGGGTCGACCCACCGCTAGGCGCCTTGTTCTTTGAGCACATCCCCGTCCACATCGGCCGCACGCGCCGAGAGCATGACACCTACTCCAACAGCCATGACTCGACCCTCCTGTTTTCATATCGCCAAGCTTGACCCTTGGACAGCTGATCTTTCTCGCTGACCCCCATCTCTCTCACCACACATCTGTCATGAGCGTTTCTGGCACTTACACGGAAACACCAGCTATCTTCCTGAGGCCTAGACCGCTGTCTCGCACGCCAGGAAGTTTTATGCTATTACCTCTGCTGCCTCGGCCGCGGCCGGTCAAACCACTGCCCGCGGAGGTATGGTCAAAAGTCCTGTCGTACGTTGTCGACGACGAAGAGGGTGGTCGGATGGGCATTCCTGTGAGACGCGCGCTTTTGAGGGAGAAGTGGAAGTTGTTGTTCGTGTGCAAATCTTGGGTGGTGAGTACAGTATCTTTTTGGTTTGAGAGATTGTGGGAGTGGATGGCACCGGCCCTCCAGATGGGATAAACTCTGACCACGTGTTTCACTTCCATAGAATGTCGTCCTTCCTCTGCTCTATTCCAGGGTGCAGATTTTTACCGTAACCACACTTGGAAAATTTGTCGCCCACCTATCTTCCTCCGACACGCGTTGGGACTCTATCCGACGTATTCCGTATTCCACCCCAGGACGATGGGTGCGGATGCTGGACCTTCTGAGATAGCCCTCGTCCATTCCACGGATCTGCTCCTCGTGGACTCTAATATCACGCGTCTGTTTCCACTTCTGCCATTCCTGACGAGCCTCTACCTCGTTCCGGAGATACTCCTCAGCAACCGCGCTCTGGATGCGTTGCATATCAAGGATGGCATTGGCCAGCTGCGCTCGCTTAAGGGCATCAAAATTTCCGCGCCTGTCGGACACTCCTCGACCCTGCCTCTTGTCCCCAATCCTGACGCAGTTATCCAGCTACTCCAGAGTTGCCCGCGCCTGGAGCAGCTCGAGATAGCCTGTGGTGATTCCGTCAGCCCAGAACTTCGAATCCATCGATCCAGACCCGAGATCCCTCAGGGAACAGGGCGCTGCCCTTCCACCTCTGTTGCATCTCCCTAATCTCAAGTTCCTCTGCCTATCTGCGATCCCTATCTGTCGCCTTTTCCTCGCCATTCTAAGCACCCCGCTCCCGGAACTGCGCCACCTTGCGGTAACGCCTTACGGCGGCCAGCGCACCTCGCAGTTAAGCGCACTACTTGCCGCACATGGGCGCGGCCTCGTCTCGCTACGTATCAGCACAGCCACGCCACCTATTGGTACCCATCGGTGACTTGCCGGCACCGCCGGTTCTCACGTCCTGTCCGGAGCTACACTATCTCTCTTTAGATCGACCTTTGCCGGTGCTTACGCTGCCGGCACTTGCGCAGGACGCCGAGTCGTCACACCCACACCCGCTGCGGGTGGTGACGATCCCTCGGCCGAACGCACGTTTCCTCCGTGAAGTCGAGGCGGTGCTGCCGCGATTGCCCTCGCTCACCGTCGTACGCGTGAGAGCCGTGCGGTGGCTGCGTTCGGGCGTCTCAGGTAAGGCGCTCGAGGCAGGCGTGCAGGGTGAGATGCGCGACTGGAGGTGCAGGCTCATGCGTAAGGGCGTGCGACTCGTTGATAACGAATGGCGCGATCCCGAGTGAGGGAGCCAAAGGGGGCCGTTGTCATGGTTGCAGGCGCTGCCTCACTGGGATCCCTTCGGTGGCTCATGAGGACGTTATGTGTTTGAGTTCTGGGTTGCATCCATTGTGGTGTATCATCCGTATGGTTATTTAGAATATGCTCACTTTGAATGACCGAAATCCACTCATCAGCGGCTGAAGGCGAGGGAGGACCCACCGAGGACCCACCAGCTCCAGCTATTATAAATTATCTAAGCAAAAATAACACAATACACTTAGTTGTACATTATTTAAGGGGAATCTCTGTCAAAATAACATGCAGGTGAGCTAACCAGGCCAAAGGAAAGAGGAGAAGAGTGGGAACTCAGGAGGAAGTTCAGGGAAACATCTGGTGTTCAGATGTCTGGTCCAGTCTTTTTTAGCCAAAATCAGAACCTGCTAGTCCAGCAACTTTCATCATCCAATGCAATGCACACAACTGGACCAGAGTGTAGAGGATCAGTTGATCAGGTTCTACAACTGGTTTGAACCAAGTCCAATTCAAACTGGCCTTCAACCAGTTCAGGTCATATAGGCTGGTGTGTGGATAATAAGAGAGTGATAAAATTCTATTTCTGATGCATATTCTGTATGTTATCCTTGTCAATGTTGGGAACCACCCCTTTGCTCTCAACCATCATGTCATATGATGACTATCATTATCCCTGCCAGCCAACCACCCCTTGTACCCCAGTAGTCATTGTTGGACGTGCAGCCGCTAAGTGCCACACTGAACGGACAACCCGGACCATATGTGTAAATAATTCGAATTTAGTTATCATTCATTTTCCCTCAGTCTTTTATACACAAGACTGAGGTCAGTACAACATTCCTTTATAGCTCTCTTTATAGCTAATACTGTACATAGCTCTCATTCTATAGGTTAGATAACTAACCAATATAGTCTTTTATACACAAGACTGAGCTCTCATTCTATAGCTTCAACAGATTATGAGACCTGGTTGTCCCTGACATCACGAACTCCCACCAGCTTCCAAATCGTGTAACGAAACACCATGAGCACCCCCACAGCAACCGCAAACGTCGCGCCCTCAAGAGGCAGCCATGCTCCCACTGTAGGAGCCACGGGAAAAACTTACATGGGCGGCCAACACGGTTACGATGGACCACTCTTCGAAGGTGGCACAGTTGCGTACACGCAATGGAAAGCTAATATAGAGGCTGTCATGAACCATTCTCCGGAGAGGGCCCTTGAAGGACCCTTCCTTATAGGAGGAAACCCAGCCTCTATGGTGTCACCCTGTTCACACGAGCAAAAGGGGTGAGTAGAGGTGTCCACAATATCGCACGCGCATTGTTGCGCGAGCGATTCTCAGCACAATCGACATACAGCAAGCCCCACTTAAAGGCAACCCTTCTAACAACAAAGGACAGTATTAGGGCCTTCCTAAGGACCCTTTGGAACAACCCTAGGAGCTCTACAGTAGGCACTAACCTAGTATCAAAGGCCCTACAACGCGTTATTAGACCAACTCTAATAACTATAGAACGAACTATAAGGCAATACTAAGGACCTTAATAGAAGTATTAGGGTCGACTCTAAGGACCCTAATAGAACTATATAAGGGCCTTATAAGATAACACTGTTCCCTGACCAAACTACAAATCCTCAAATGACCGGCCCTAAACTAACTAACAGGAAATGAATCAGGTGCTCACATGTGCACTAAAGCAGTGAACACATGGATAATGGAAGCTCTTACTCATCAAGAGAAGCCTTCTTACTCAGCAGCTTACTGAGCATGACTGAGCATGCTCAGTAAGCGTCCTCCGACTTCTTACTCATCACTCTATTGTGCTTGATAACAAGGTTATGACTTGTTCCCTATTTAGCAGTTCTCTTGTAGTATATAAGCGCCCAATAAAGTAGCGGACAGTCCTCAGACTGTCCATTTGTTTATGGCACTCTCTATCTCTGGGATACTCCTTTAAGGACCGTCCCCTTGTGACTATCCTGGCCTCTTCCCTGCGTGACTGCTCTACTCTCACAGTAACAGTGCCTCTCTGGTACCTGTTACTACTCTGGACTCTACTCTTTGCCCACGCGGTCTTGGATGTCTATTGACTCGTCTTCGAGCTTATCCCTCGCTCTTGAACTGGATAGTTCAACAGTGAGTCTTGACAGAGGCACTGTTCAAAACAAACGGCCTGATGGAAATCATAAGAGGGACATACTCAAAACCGGACCCCAGCAATGACCTGAGTGGCTTCGCTGACTGGGAGCAGAAAGATCGCGAAGCACATGCCCACATTTTACTGACGTTAAACGGGCATGCTCTTGACACTGCCCTAGGCATTGCTGGAGCCAAAAACACTTGGGACACACTTGAAAAGCACTTTTCCGGGAAGGGCGAGCAATGCGTCACACACCTACTGATGGACCTACATTCACCGAAATGGAACCCATGGCTCCCCAGATATTATGACAGCTACACGCCACCCGAACCCTCGAGAAATTCGGTTACCCAATAGACAAGAAAGTCCTCATCTGGATGCTAATTCTCGTGTTGAAGCAGATGGGCGCAGGTTATGATAAGAGCAATAAGATCCTTAAGATCTATCAAAAGATATTTCAGTATTGTGTAAGACAAGACTGTAATTCAGTAATACCTATCAAAAGATATCTACAACGCGTGATTAGATGCGATAGATAAGATAGGAAACAGTAAGTACTCACTTCAGTATTGTGTAAGACAAGACTGAAGTGATCTATCGAAATACGACGCTCTTAAGTACTCCAGAGCGTCTCTAAGTACACTGCAGGTAGCTACCATCAATAAGAAACAAAGATCATAAAAGGATCAGTCGTTAGTAGCTACCGATTGTCATCAATTAACTTATCATTGTAAGTAACGCAGATCTCAGCATATGAGCTGAGCCAGAGATGCCCGGTCCGTGTAACCGACGTGTCAACGCGTCTGAGCTGTGATTACATCACAACGTCCCAGGGTAGTGGTAACACACCAAATCAATGATAATCTCAACATCTCGCACTACCAGAAAAGATGGCCAAACTCAAGGCCACTCTTCACTCGACGCTGCCCAGCCATCTAACAGCTGAGCACATCACGGACCGCATCCTCCACGAGGAGCATCGGATCTGATTGACCAATGACACGGCCACACCTCACCATGCAAAGGCGGCCCAAATGGGAAAGGACCGGGAGGTGCAGAATGAGAAAGGCACAACATCAAAATGCACTCACTGCAGACGCAGGGGGCACAATACACACAAATGCTGGAAAATTCATGGAAAACTGCAGGACAAAGCAACAGCAGCAGTAGCAGCAACTGACTGGCACGGGCGCGCACAACGCAGTGACGCCCACACCCACTGGGCCTGGCACAAGCAGTGCGCAGCGCAGCGACGCCGACGCTCGCAGACCAGCCACCAGCCAGCGCTGCCATTGCATACGTCCCCACATCCGACAACAGCACTTCATTACTTCAGGCAATCAGAGATGAGCCAATCCGTGCGTCCATGACCCGAGAGCAACTCCGAGCCGCCAATCCCAGAAACGGCTGGCTCCTCAACTCTGGAGCCTCAAGAATCATGACTCCCCACTCAAATTGGTTCACACATCTCACCCTGCTCGCATCGCCCATTCAAGTCGCCTTAGGCAACAATAGCACAATAACTGCCACCAGAACCGGACAAGTACTAGTCCAGATGCGCACACATGGCGTGTGGAGTACTGCGATACTCCGTGACATCCTGCACGTACTGGACCTCAATGGAAACCTCTTATCGGTCTCCCACCTTGCTCGACGCGGGGTGGAAGTGCGCTTCCAGGGGCAGACTTGCAGGATATACAATAAAGCAAACAAATTGATTTGTGAGGGAACATTACATGATGACTTGTACACCATGGCCATCCAAATGCCAACACTTGAGTCGGTGCACACAGCAATGCCACACCAACCCCTCATGGAACGCAGCCACAAAACCGAAGCCACACTTACCACACGCACGACAATCTTCCAGGCCTCCCTGGATACATTCTCTGAACAGGTTGCAACCCGGACAGACAATAAGCTGCAGAAGAAACATGCCGGCGGGCTGAAGCACAAGTTGAAAGCGCCCCAGCACCCCGGGCCATCTGCTGCACGCAGCCCGAAGACCCTCCGATTACATGAAGGGGGCGAACCCACCAACGTCGCAGAACGCGCGACCTGGACACCTCTTGACAGGGTCCGGGTGACGCATGCCGATGCAAACCTACCCACATGCGCCTTGGACAATCTGACATCTGAAGAGGCCAGGAGCAGGACAACTCCTGACCCCTCTTGGTTGCAAGTCCTCGCAACACGCGTGTCTGCACATGCCCCGGAGAAGAGACTCACCAAACCGACCCGAAGGTCGCTGGTGCACGCGTTCCTGGGCCACGCAAAGCACATGCAACAGGCAGCCAAGCCTGCCCATTGCCCCACCCCTAGCACCATCACACCCTGCACCGTCATATCCAACGAAGGGGGCCCCATGTCACGCATCGAACACATAATCCTCGAATACAATGGAATAGCTGATAGAGCCAAAAATTGGGAAATGGTAATCAATTTGAGGGGGTAGCGGAACCGGTGGACAAGGCGGAACAGCCACCGCACATGAAACTGCAAGGCGTTGGAGCACACGAGCTCTTGCCCACTCAGCCTGAAACAGGCGGGCAATGTGGAGCAGGCACCACACGCCGAACTGCAAGGTGGCGGAGCAGAAAATGCTCTGCCCATCCAGTCTGAAACAAAATCAGCACAACCAACAGTCCACAAAGTGGAAAACTCACCTGCACAATCCACCACGGGACAACCAAAGTGCACCACATGCGCACTCACACCCAACCAAGGCAACAACACAGAGGAATGGAATGAAGGAGAAGCAGAAAAGGCATCGCATGCCGAACCGCAAGACACACAGCTGCAACGCGATAACAATGCACCTGAGGACCAAGCTTCCTCACAACCTGAAATGTGCCCAAAACATGCCACTCGCACACCTGTCCACGACAAGGACGCTTGTCATTTCCCCATCCCGCATGAGCACCGAATGAAACATACCGAGCAGGGAAACGTGGCACACAAAAATGTAGCCATTAACCCCAAGTCCTATGCTGAGGCAACAACCCATGCAGATTCTACCAAATGGGCAAAGGCGTGCAACAAAGAGAAACGCATGTCCAAAAACACGGGCATTCTCAAAAGTGTGCCATGCCCGCAGAACGGAGACGCAGCGGGGAAGTGAAGAGACCTTCCTAATAAAGAGGAGGTCAAACCACAAAAACCAAAAATGCAAGGCCCGCATCATCACGCAGGGACTCACCTAAGTCAAGGACAACGACCCCGACAAAATCGTGCTGCCAGAATACAGGCACCCCCTTGCACCCTGGCCCTCACCGCAGAAAGGAGTCTAGCAGTCCATCAGATGGACAACAAGTCCACCCGCCTAAACGGAGAACTGATGGATGAGACCTTCTTGAAAGCGTGCCCAGGAAATAACTACCAATGCACGCGCTACTGCGCGACCCAGTATGCCCAAGGTATGAGCAACCACTGCCCAACCTTCCAGCACGACTCTGGCATCCAGCCGATCTTGGTCGGACACATCGACCCTGATTGGACCAGCAAAGCCCATTCTGGACTTCATCTTCATGTTGACAGGTGGGGCCATAAACTGGAGCCAAAAGAAGCAAGCCCCGGTTGCACCCTTGAGCACTGAGGCAGAGCACACTGCAGGCGCACGCGCCGCCGAAGAAGCCGCCAGGCTGAGGCAACCACTCACTGGATTGGGCCAAAAGACCCATCTCCTCACAATCCCTCATGTTCATGTCGACAACCAGCCGACCATCACCATTACCAGGAACCCCGAGTTCCACGACTGCACCAGAACACACCGAGGTGCGACACCATTATCTTGCAGCAGAATGTTGACTTGCAGGGGACCAATTGTCAAGACACGTACTGCTGATCCGTGTGGACTCAGGAGCAGGTGGGCAAGGGTCGGAACAGATGATACGCGGCGAAGGTGGCGTTGAACAAGAGGACGAGCCAAACGACGAGGAGGTACCAGATGGGGACTGGTAGGTGTTGCAAGAGACAAAGGCGAAGGCTGGAGGCCAGTGTAGCGAGGGGACTTTAAACAAGGCGGTCGTTGAAGAGTACCTTGGAAGCGAGGGGAATCTTTAGACTGAGCGGTCGCGGGGGAGTACCCAGGAGTATGAGAGTATCACAAATGGACAGTCTGACGACTGCCATGCTACATTGGGGCTTATATACAGTGTACAGGGTCGATTACAAAGACCTGGGACTATTCTAGACTCTTTGATACCATCCAATAGGACTACAGAGGCATAAACTTGCTTGTGTCAAGTTTCAGGCTTACTGAGCGCATTACTGATCATTGTGGAGCGATGACATCATTATGATGTCACTGTGGAGCGCTTAGTGAGCCTATGAGGTCACTGTGGAGTCGCTCAGTCAGCTATGATGTCATTGGAGCCTGGATGATGTCAGATGATTTATGCAACAGTTTCTAAGAGTTTGTGCCGCTGTTTTGGGTCCTTGGTGGCTGGGTGGCCATGTGGTTGCCACGCGATGATTACCCGATTAGGAAACGGGTGCCTGGTCGTGTTATAGTGTCTTTGCAATAGCGATATCTTGCACTGCAGGGGGAATAGCCCAGAAAACGGAAGGGAGTTGGTAATGCCAAATGAGAGAGGTCTCTCTTGAGTGAAACAGGACCATCTACGGTCAGGACCTGGCCTTGGTTCGTAACACCAATCTTGCCTATACTCCATCAGAAGAGCCAGTAGCCAATGTATTGAAAAAGGGTCCCAGCTGCGAGAAGCACAAAGGTCTCGCGATGGAAATGAGAGAGAACATGTGCCACTCAGGCTGAGGGGGCGTGTTGGACGTGCAGCTGCTAAGTGCCGCGCAAATGGACAACCCGGAGCGTACGTGTAAATAATTCGAATTTAGTTATCGTTCGTTTTCCCTCAGTCTTTTATACACAAGACTGAGGTCAGTACAACATTCCTTTATAGCTCTCTTTATAGCTAATAATGTACATAGCTCTCATTCTATAGGTTAGATAACTAACCAATATAGTCTTTTATACACAAGACTGAGCTCTCATTCTATAGCTCCAACAGTCATATGCCTGACTCCAGTCACAAACTCCTAGACACTCAGAGGAGCCCCCATCCCTCATCCTCAACCTTGTGTCTAGAGAAGTGGACAGCAGCAAGGACAACAAACCACACAACAGATGTTGTGCCACCCAGACCATACCTGAGTTCACCATTTGTGCAGGACAACATGGTCACATGACCAGCTGTTGCTCACCTTATGGGTTGCAAGAGAGCTCAACTGGGTGTGCAGTTGTAGAGCAATGTATTACTTGTCTATTTAGGTGGTATTTATACATCCGTCGTGGAATGCAGCATTGTGTATGTCTTGTCAGAATGTATTGGTAATTGTGTTGTGATTCCCGACCGCGGGTGAGCTCGATCGCGAGCACACGAAGCCGAGTGAGGGATCCCCTCACTCGGGATATATACCCAGGACTGCTCTTAGCACCTCCAAGTAGAACTAGTTATTTACACTCAGTTCGTACCTAGTCTAGTCAATTGACGTAGACGCTGATTGGGTCGACTGACGTTCCGTCATTTGGATACCATTCGCTTACCTCCTGCCTACTTAAATGAGTAGATAGTTTACCCTTGCTCCTCAGTGATCGCTCACGCGCGAGTCACTGAGGTGTGTTTCCACTTACTTATCGTTCCTTTCGTTCCATAAAGCTCATACTTGAATAGTACAGTCTTTACATTATTCAGGTAAATATATATCCCTAGTGATCGCTCACGCGCGCGAGTCACTGAGTACAGTCTTTACATTATTCAGCGATTCCCACGTGTGCGAACGTGCAGGTCCTCTTCGACGCTGCATACACTCACGCATAACAACCCTTCCATACCACAAATAGACTGTTTAGTTTCTACAAATTGGCTACTTGCTTGAGCACTTCATTCTAAACCCATGGCAACCTTTACCATTATTTAAAACGAAGAAACAAAGGCTCTCCAATTCTGGAGATTCACCCTCGAACCTCCCCTAATTTATTCTTTTCCTGAAGGAAGCCGAGTTTTGAAGCTAGAGTCAGAGCGATGGTTCGGCTGTTTTGTGTGTCACATCAAAGTGTTTTCACGTGGATCCGACCTTTCCTTTTCAACCCTCATCCTCTCACATACACATGCATGAAAGTCTTCGGAAGAAACTGCGATAGGTATGTGCGCTACGTATCATAGTGACCCAGACCGAGCTTCTGACACATGGACACGGCGGCGGTGAGAAGCCACGGGAGCCTGAAGGGCAGTGGAGACGATGGCGCAGACAGTATGATTCATTCCCAGAATAGAACGGGACGTCAATTGATATTTACCACGAACACCATCATCTCACCTGTCTTACTGCAAGTGAGCCGCCTCTTATGAGCAACACATCGGGCGCATTGTTGTGTCGACATCAAAACCATCATCCATCATCATGTTATCATCATTCTGTCCTTCGCCCTGCCACATAAAATGAAAAGAAAGCTTTTCGGAACCAAAGATACGAGTATGAAAATAGAAGAGAAGACTTCCTGTTCCAGAAACTTTTCCATTCTTGCACTTCCTTTCTCGTTGCCCTGGACCGCCGGTGCCAGTGCCACTTGTGTCGAGTACCAGATGAGAACCGACCTTTCGTTATCTTATCTGATACAATCCGTCGTGAGATGACACTTTACCACGGTGGGCGGTGGGGGAAAAGTTTGCGTGTGCCGAGCGCCGAACAATGACGCGTATTCGTCTTCGCCGCAGTCCGGACATTTCTCCATCCGTCATCCGTTATTCCCTTTCGAGTAAGCCTGCGCAGCACTCGTGAAGGCAGTGAAGGGGCATGCGCGCAAGCAGAAGTGGAAGCGCGGGTGTTGGCTGTGGGCAAGTGACCCCGGCAACCGACGGCTGACTGTAGATCAGCTCTCGGCTCACGGTTTCATATCAGTCATTGAAGCTTGAAGCTGTGTAAACATCGATCCAACATGTACCTCTGAATCTTTGCAGCGTGGACGATCTTGTAGTCCGATATCACCTCAACGCCATGGGTCGTATCATAGGTTTACCATTACCTTCAAAGTGAGTTGGTTTTCACAATGTGGGAGTCGAAAACTCTTGATTTTCTTTTCTGGCTACATCTCAGATCGGTTGTTTTCCGCTGATTAACAATGCTCCATTGTGATGGAATCACCTCCCATTGTACGTTTCTTGCAATCATACCAGCTATTGGGCCTACTATTTCAGCGTTTGTTTCTTGCCTATGCCTAATGGCATGATGGACCACATAACCACAACCAAAGGCTGCTTATGCTATCAATCCCTTGACTACCATCTCTGAAAAAAAAAAAGGTCCATCTCAATTCACTTGGTTAACCCAACCATTCTCATGCCTTTAGATCCACCGGCACCACACAGACGGATGCAAATGAGATCCTTTGTTGGCCAACACCATCAGGTGTGGGGAACATCAATCTCAGATTGTTCGATCCAGGAGCAACCGGTAACAAAGGGACGCAGGAAGTTGGCATATGATAATTAAACGTAACGCACAATACTGCAGGTAGACAGAAAGCGTGGATGGAGATGTCGAAGACAGGTATGGAAGGCAGGAGACGGGAGCGGGTACGCGTCTGGAATCTGGAATGCTCTGGCTAGATCGGGGAGCAAAATGTACTCAGAGTCTCAGAAGAAAAACAAACAAACGACTGGATCGCGATAAGAGGAAGAATTTTTGCCAAGCCAAGCCAAGCGGTAGGTGGGACATTCCAAAAGAGGGAGTGTCTGGGGTCGCCTGGAGCACGGAATAATTTAATAAATATTTAAGAGGCGACGGCCGGTTCCTCCCATGCAAACGCCAGCCACCCCGCCTACCTTTATTAATATCGACGTCTCACTCCCTCCCTCAACCCTGCTCTCTTTTCCTCACATCGCTTCCAAACATATCGAACCAGCCAAAATGGCTTCCGTTCTTCACCCCCCTCACCCCCACTCCTTTCCTTCCCGATCACCCACAGCGGGAGGTATCCTTCTTAACCCAAGTCCATTGCGTCCCCTCTCTACTCTCCCCCAGTCTTCTTCATATGTGTCTCGCTCAAATCAGTCTCTTTCCTCTTCTGCCTCCTCATCAGAAGATGTCAACACTCCTTCATCTTCCTTTCACACCACACCACCCCCTTCCTTGGGCCTTTCCCTTTCACCTCCCTACACCTCAGATGAGGATCATATTCGCCGCTCAAGAAGTGACTCGGGTCCAGAGCATAGTGCCACAGGCAGCCGTCGTATCCGCTTTGCCCCCCTTCCCGATCCACGCCGTGCCGTTTGCGTCACCGAGCATGGTGAAGAGCTCCCATTACCTTCCGTATTCGACGACGACGATGCCAATGGTGTCCCTGATCCCAACCTCCGGAACTTCTCTACATCACCGTCTTCGTCCCTTCTTTTGGGAGATGGGGTTGTAACTCCCAAGGAGGTTCCCACTGTCGTTACCCCAGTCCAGGCATCGTTCGGACAAGCCGTGGGAGCCTCAGAGCCATCTCTCCCCTCTCAAGCCCGCGCCGCTGAGTCGCCTACTCACTTGAATGTTCCGTTTACTTCAACGTCCTCTTCCACGCGCCTCGCAAAACGTCTGTTTCACCCATTCCGACAGAAAACCGATGGCTCCCGCCGATCCGGTTCTCGTGATAGCAGTTTGTCTCCCGATGAAAGTCCTTCATGGGGAGCTCCCCTGTGTCATTGGATAAGTGCTGATGAGGGTTCTCGCACCGCCTCTGCCAACGCGGAGCCACTCTTCCGCTGTGCGATCGGCCACCACCGCTCAGCCAAAGCGTATGCTTAACGGTCGCGTCTACGGTGCTAAGAAACACCACCATTCTACAAGCGCATTCAAAAACATACCCGATGCGGAGCCAGAATTTGTCGAGTGGGGTTTTGGCGGGATGGGTAGTGTGCATGCAGGGGGCATGTGGTCCAAGGTCCAGAGTGACAAGAAACTCTTCAATGCTGAGGAGCGGGGTCGCCGCGGAGCCCCTCAGTCCTCTGCTGACGATGACGATGATGGAAGCGGCATGCACTGGGTGAGGAAACGGCGTGAAGAGCGCGAACGCAAGAAGCGTGAGGAGCAAGCCGCTTTGGAAGTCGCGAGCGAAGACACACGCTGGTCTCCCGCCAGCTCTTCATTCGACACCGGTGTCCGTACCAATGACAATACACAGCTCCAATATCGTTCCGGTCGACCATGAAATCAGCACGGTCATGCCCACCCAACCAAGACACGAAGTCGATGACGAGTCATCTGACGAAAGTGAAGAGGAGGAGGAGGAGGATGATGAGTCGAGCAGTACGGACGATGATGATGACCAGGTTCGTTTCTATCTCACCGTAGGAGCTCCAAGAAGCTGAAAGGATGAGCAGGAACAGCATTCCAAACAAGTCTTGGGTGCGGGCGTGGAGCGCGTCAGCCGTCATTGTGATTAACTCACTCGTATGGACGCCAACTCGACCTTCTTTATACTTATCTTTATCCAACGTCCGGTTGAACATCATTCCTACCCACCGTCCTCGCTGTCGGCGTACTTCAATTCTCTGCATTTGCGCTGGGTTCGTTTTAACAACATTAACGCAAATGTGATACATCCTGACATTTCAATCGTCGTCACCTGCTCAAGCTTTGCCTCATCTTGTTCCTGCTCCGCATCTACATCCTCGTGCTTTGTCCCACCCACCTTACCTTGTAAGACATATTTCGTGCGCATACGATCATCATACGTCCATTCCGTACCCGTTCTCTTATCATGGACCGTCTGGGCTCTTGTACTTGTTATTTTCTCGCCCCATGAATTGCCCAAACCCACCCTTTCTGCTTTATCACTTTACTCGCTGGTTTGAGGGTTTTCCGAACGTCAATGTTTTCCTCCTTTTTTGTCCTCTTTCTGGCTTTCCTCCGCGTCGCGAATAAATAAGTTGTTCATGAACAATATGTGAGTAAAACATGAGCCGAGGTGCTCGTCGCACGTGAATCTTGCCTTATCCGGCCGGTAGGATCGAATCTGTCTGTATGACTCATCTCATAGTTGTCATGGGGCATTTCTCGCCACATCACAAGACAAGATCCTCCCCACATCCGGACTCACCAACTCCGATGTTCCTGTTACAGGTAGTCTCTGGCTCACGACCGTAAATGAGGTGACTGGCACGCGTCTCGTCTCACATCTCGTATCTATCGGCATGCCTTGCGCACCCGGAATATGTTGATGTCGGGTCCAGGTATACGACGGGGTGGCATCCTTGTGGTGTGGAGTGAGTGTGGAGTGGAGGCTGTGCTAAAGAAAGTTCTGGACCAGAATTGAAAATACGTCGTTATCTTTCATTCATCTTTCATACACACCTTATGATACTGACAGTTCAGACACCTGCCACGCACTTCCAACGTGCAACTTTTGCAGGCAAAGCTTATAGTGCCACAAGAAAATACATTGCAATCTCTTCGATTACGTTTTTTCGTTGACGTACAAGGAATAGAATAATATTAGACTTCGAAAGCGGCAGACGTAGTGGCGTGTGCTTATCGAAGCCCACTCGTGCATTCGGGCGGTAAGACCTCGGTTCACTGCATGGGTTAGGGCTAGCCAATGTTTGCTTGCTTCTAACCAAAGAGTGCTAAGCGCTAGTGCAACTAATGTCTCGTCTCGTCTTCCTTAGGGCAGCTTCGGGGTTGGTGTCTCAGCCATCCAGTCTCGGTAACCGATTGATCGGATGGCACCTCAAAAGTGAATTGTCCTTGTCATACGCAGTGCCCGGGGGTCGAACCTTGCCGCGCCCATGTAAGCAATCAATGACCTCGACAAGACAGTTCGTCGTAAACGTAAACGCTATTAACACAGATCTGGCGGTGCGGACTCTGTTGCGCGTCGCAGTCAGTGCTATCATAGCGTGATTATTTGTGATTCATCTGCGCCCGGGTTTGTTGTGGTTTGTAAGGGCATGACATGCAATACATTCATTCAGTTGCTTATCGCTGTCGTCTCATGTAGTACGGTATCCTTGTGCTCGTTCTCGGAGTCATTACTGGCATGTCCCACTTGCAAAAATTCCTGGTGTCATTTTCCTTCGAGACGTCAGACCGAGAGTTCTTATCGCGGCCCCAAAAAAAGGTAGGTCGCACGTCTTTCCCCTCTGCCCCAGTCAACTCTGTTTTGACTCCATGCCCTGCGGCGCTTCCCCTCACTCGCCTTTCCCATACACGCCGCCCAATTTCTGCTTGACACGGAAGGTGGGGTGGGGTTCCCGCCGTGAGGCACATGACCAGGCTGAAGGAATCGACCCACCATTGCTCCATCCGCTGCCCTTTTGATGATCATGACGTTGGCGAGGATGACGCGTCTGTTCTCACGCCCATCAAGTTGCCACTGCCTAATCATGTGGTTGTTTTTTCCCCGCAGCTGTCTCCACATGGGCGGAACATTAATGACCCACCTGCCCCTGCACGCTGTGGGCTTGACAGATGTGATGTTTTCATGCATCAGGGACATGGAGACTGTACACAACGAGATCTATCCATAGTTGGGAAGATGGTAACCGTGCATCGGACGGGATGACCTTTCCTGTCGAGCGCAAAGCACAGAAGAAGACAATGGCCACAAATCCCTCGCTTTTGGGGTGGGTTCTTTGGTGGGCTCGAATCGCGCGTCACTTGTTGATCCATCTTCATCACCGTGTCCTCTTGTCCTTCGAAGAACACTGATTTGCCTCAGGTTCCCTTTTTTAATCGGACACATAGGCGCAAACAACCTGGTTCTGGAAACACCAACTTCCTGCCCTACCTGCACCATACGCTCGTGCAACTCGCTCAGTCTCATGGCTCCTAGCACTCTAGCCATGACCCAACCTCTAAGTCTGTGGTCAACAAGTTGCAATATGTGACCCGTTCATGCCCGAATGTACTTCTATTCCTCCAACCTTGTCCCCTGCGGATAAATACAGGGACGTAGAATAATGAGGTCGAAGCTCACGGGTTTCACGGACTGCGCGCTCCCTCGGCCGCGCTTTACCCAAGCGCTACATTTCGGCCCTTATGATAGCCCATCAATGCAGAACGGGAAGCCGATCGATGGAGCGTCGTACTCAAACCTGGTTACTTGCCGGGAGTGTCCCGGGGCTTTCTCCCGCCTGCCTGCATCGCCTCGTCGTCTTGTGCCTCGGCGCTCGGCGCTAGAATGAACCCCACTCTTCCGTGTCTGGCTAACTGGACGAAAAGAAAGTGCTCAGCAGACGTAGGCTTTCAGCTAGGCTCGTCGTGCAGAAATCGCGTCGACGGACGGCGTCCATGCCTCGCGTTCTCGCATTATCGTCCTTCGGCTCATCAAGTGGATCAGCGGTGGGGCCCGACCTCTCCTTATCTTATCTGACGCTTGGTCAAGGGCCAAGAGAACGAGCCCATGGAATTATTGGCGCTTGGAGGTGCTTCTGTCTGTCACCTTGTGCCCCTTTGCCTCCTCCCCTGCAGGCTCAATGGCAGAAGGCCCGCATTCGAAGCTTTCCATTACCACTCCTTGCGGTCCCGCTTCAGCCACACGACGGAACGAAGTGCGCGATACCTGTAAGACGATCGAGCATTACGGTCTCGGGCCAAAAGCATCAGGGCAGGCCCGGGCTTTCACACGATCATGACGCGTGCTGTTATCTTTCTTCCGCTCGCCGCCAAGACCCCCCGTGTGCTGAGCCATGGGAATCTGCACATCCTGTACGGCGCTGGTGCCTTCTTGCCTGCTTGGCATGGTATGTGGATACCGGGTGGCGTGGTTACATTACGGGGCATGCTGTGTGTTCCTCCCCTGTCACATCTGTGATTACGGGGGTGGGATAGGATGTGGTGCTTCCCCATTGAACAAGGTGCTCAATTTGGAGGGGAAGGGATCCTAGGCCCCTGGCTAGATTCCGTTGTTCTTACTCATCCAAAGTCATACTTCTTCAGAATGTACAATTGTTTGAGTGTTACATAAGACCTCTGTGCTTAGTTCCTAGGTGGCAGAATTCATGGTGCAATCCAATGGCCAATGATAAGACATGAAATGCCTGAGACAGGGTTAGATCCTATCACTTTACTTTCTTTGAAAATGTTTGAATATACACTGGCCTCTTTTCTACACAATGGAACTGATGTTTTGTAAAATGTTATTGCACTTAGTTGTGGTCTTTCCAATGGAACTTCATATCAGGCCTAGATGTTGTGATAACGGAAATAGGATATAGCCACCAACTCAATCAAATCTGGGCAGCTGGCTGGAGTGGTAGTGCAATTCGAGTAGAGTCTCATTAGGAAGATGTGGTTCTAGGCTGTCATGACCTTGTCAACCAATTTATATGATAGTACTTCAGGTCTAGAGGGCTTGGGAGATGAGAGGATGACAAGCAGTCTGGGATGGAGGGGACAAGATAATTGATTATAGAGCTTGATTTTGACAAAGCAACCCACTATATACAAATTGTTATTAAGGACAACACCTTATTGATAATGATAATGATTTGTTTTTGTCAGTTGACATAATGTTTATAATCGGAGTTGTGTTCTGCATTGGATTCAACATATCATACAAGGTTAGAAGGATGAGATCTGAATATTTAGGGTGCTTCGAGTCAAAATAATGACAATCGTACAGAGGGTGAAAGATACCGGGTGCTAATTAGATGAGGAGCATAAAGAACTCATCAATCCTACTTAGGTCCTATTCCCAACGGTGGACAGCTACAGGGTGACCAGAGCGTTTTCGGGCGACGACGAATCGCTCAATATATTTCGGAGCAGATTCCAATGGCTCGGGGCCGTTCGAGAAAACGTTCTGTAGCACGGGTGAGACTTCTGTTACTCTTTCTTCCGCGAGCTCTTCCAGTGCTTGGCAGACATGTCGCACAACTTGATCGGTTAGGCGCAGGTCCCTCACGGCAGTGTACGGGTCCAGGAGCCATTGAGTGATTTCCATGTCGTCCTTCCAGCGTGATTGAGGAACACCATCCACGATGTCGAGACATACCAAAGTGGAGAGCAGGGGAAAGGATGAGCTGCAGACCTGGGCCAGCGATGCAAGCCACCGATCCAACTCTCTGCACCTGATTTCCAACGAGAGCTCCGGAAACTCAGGTGTTTCTCTGAAAATTGCACGTCTGATTGCACGAGCGGAAGTGAACACAGATGCGTTGTTGCATGACTTGAACGATTCTGCGTAATCGATCAACCCGGTGAAAGTTGTGGGATGACAAAGTCGAGGCCCATGAAGAACGTTACGTAGAGTGTGTTGAGAAGAAGAGCCTCGATTTGGGCCAGCAAGTCTTCCAAGTACTCGTGAACGCCGCAGAACACAAGTCCGGTGAAAGCGGGGAGGACAGAGCGTGTGCGCGGAGGTCGAGGTCGACTTGCCGGATATCGAGGGGACCGGAATTCAAGGCGAAGGGTGTCAAGTCTGGACATGACGGACAGGCGGTGACCCAATCCCCGGCGAGAAATGTAACCGGAGTCAGGAATATTGATAAGGCTAAGAAGGACAAGTTGATTGGAGGACAAAAGGAGGTTAGGAATCCCTCGCAACCGACGATTGCTCAACGAGAGATGTCGCAGAATCGGGGCAGAACTGCCCAAGAACGGATCCGTAAGGGACGTCACGGTGTTATCTTCTGCCCAAGACTGCAAAATTGTCAGCCCCGGGAATGGTTCCTTCCCAGTGCGATGTTGGAATGTCAAACAAGTCGATTTGACATATGCGATGGGTGGTGCTCCGACTCGAGGGCAGCGACTACGTTTCCCCAATTGTTCGCGAAGTCGAGACTCGGACCATGTCTTATCACCACAGGCAAGACTGGCCAGACGCCCTGTATCTCAGACATGGGTCTCTTTCCTGTGTACTCAGGCGACGTGGCGATGCAAACACGATATATCGCCAATTTTGACAAACGTGGACCAGTGTATGCCAACCGTTGGGCCAGTTGTTCACATAGAAATGGGATATCTGCACCAGGACAGTGTCGGGGAGCGTGTTGACTGTCACTCGGACTAAAATCGACTTGTCAGTGGTCGTTATGGACACTAAGCAAAAAAGGACACACCCTGGCGATGTTCACGAGGACTTCCTTCCAACGAAGCTTGGAAGGGACCACCTATCGTAGTCGAGGAGCGGGCGGTGCAAGGCAATAATGACTGGACGAAGCCAGTGACTCACTGGCTCCTCCATTACTTACTCGGAGCAAGTAATGGAGGAGACGTGATAACAGGCCGAAGATGACCATGTGAAGCTTACTGACTTCGGGCATGGCGACGCTCGCTCGACGTCACTGTACAGGCGAAAGCTCGTCAATGTAGCGTCTAGGGGTAAGGTAATCGTCTAGCAGCGGCATAAGAGCGCCCGTCGCCCACTGGCACTGGCACAGCTGTACATGAGGTTTGCACTGCAGTCGCGAAAAGGACATGCTTGTAATGTGATTTGAATTGTCCTCGGCGACCGCTCTTCACCCGTGATTTATATTTCAGGCCTGAGCCGTGCCTCACATTGTTGTGCCAATTCAGCTCATTCGCTCCTACAACATGACCAGTATGACGATACTAGTACCGTACACAAGACTCGGTCGAACATCACCCGATCATGGAGAATCACACTTCCGAATCTTCCACTGAATCGCGCTTTTCACCTATCTAAATCCCCTCACCCTTCCATCCTCCACGACAGAGTCAGCAGGAACCCTGGAAAGCCAATTTCTGAAGGGCATCGCGTTTGCCCCGTAACCCGCGGGATAGACGGTACCAAAGCCAATGAGACGGCGTCCCGCGGCGACGTCGACGGGCGTGAAGCGGGCGTGTCAGTGCCGAGGTTGGGACTTGCAACTCATCGAGGTGGAGCAACTTCCTTGCGATGGCGAAGGTAATCTCAACCAGAGCTGGTCCCTTCCCCTCCGCATTGGACAGCACGACAATGCCGACGCCATCCGAGACGAAGGCAGAGGTGATCGTCGTTACTCCAGGCACATTGCTGGGATGGAGAATGACCTAAAGATACGTTACGTGCCAGCTCGTGATCTGATCAGAAATGGTGATTGGGTATGCCAACTCACATACCCAGAGGAGGAAAATACACACCACCCAAGCCGGTAGCCAATGACCGAGCGATCTAGTTGGCCCCACGGATTTCCAATGATGATACTGTGCGCGGAGGACACCTGTTCGAGAGCATCCCTTGAGATGATAGTTTCATTTGTACCGAGATCTACGCCGTCGTTCAGACATAATTTTAACCAAGACGTCTATCGTTTAATCCCTTGCTTCCTCGGCCACGTAGGACGAACCGATTCATCAATATCAGATATAACGCCTCCAGCACTGGCAAGCGTTCCAGTTTGCTTTCCCTTCAATCATGGAGGTATGCGTCGTCCATAGGAAGTCTATGTCTCACTTGCTTGGCCAGACTGAAGAGCCAATGGAATATGTAGACCGCGCCATATTCAACGGCTTTAAAATACGATTCTTGACAAAGTCGGTGAAGTGTAAGCCAGATAATGTTGTGACCACTTGTGCGCCAACCACATGTATCTGCCCTCCTCCCCGGGGTCCGCATAAGAGATGTACGAGAAATAACGGCAGACCTGATTGTAATAATGAAACTTTCCACGAAGCTCGTGCGAAGAGCGCAAATGTCTGAAAATTTTGGTGATGTCAAGAGCTGTATCGTTTTGCTTGTAGCTAAGATCATGACTGTTGAACAGAGAAGAGCTATTTGGAAGCTCCCTGGTAGCCGCGGACCGAAATGGTCACAACCCACCTTGACATGCCAGATACATGGGCCACGATATCGATCAAGTTTGCCTTCTGGCTTTCCCATGGATCAGAGAGCTCCCAATCTCCCGGTAGGATATCTGCCAGCTTAGTCTGCCAGCTCAGTGTGGATAGACCCCTCGGAAGGGCTATGGTATTGCGGCCCTGGGCAAAATCATCGATTACTATCCCCAGTGCGGCACCGAGGAAAGCCTTCGAGCAAGAGCTAATGTTGAATAATGTCTAGAAAATGAGATATGAATACAGGACATATTGGGGATCAGCCGTTCCTTCTTTTTGTCAAAAGCATGACATACATCCACGGTGACTGCAGAGCCATCTTCCGATCTCGTTCCCCAGGTCCCAAGTTCGGTTTGACCATGCTTGTAAACGATTGCCAGTGCCAGACCAGGTATCTGATACGCATCGGCGATTCCTTGGACGACTTTCGAAGACTCGGGTGTAAAATTGCAGTAGAGGTTTCAGAAGCACGAAAGCAAGCGCTGGTTGCTAGCTGCGAGGTAGGCGACAAGGTTGTCGCGATAAACAGTCGCGGCAAGGACAATCCTTTTCAGGCTGAACCTTATCAGTGATTGAAATCCTTGTTCAAGGTTAAAGAAAGTAGCCTCGGTTCCTACCGCCTATGTTTAATCGTTACCGATTCACAAATCCCAATGCGGATTAAATCGAGTGAGCGGCCGCATCGTCCATACTGTACTGTATTGCATACATTCAATGCACTGATTCCTTCTCCTGGAGTGCCTGATGCCATACGTAACGTCTTAACTTTAAGGCAACGGATGAGACAGCACTTTGCCCTCATTCTGGCCCCCAAGCGATGCTCTGAGTGACATGCTCGCAGTTCCGGATACACGATGAAGACGGAACACGGATCGGGGAGGATGGATATGCACTGGTCGCGATGAAAACGAATTTCTTATGTGGGTAGTGAGTTGCTATCGCGGGAACACGTATTTTTGCATTGTCTCTTGACTAAGTTTGCTGTCATGGGACCAGCATGTAACCGAGTGCGAAATTGAAGTGATGAACACCATTAAGCGCACGACGATGATACCTTCTTCAAGGCGTGATCTCAGCCATATAAGACATCACTTGGCGATCTGGTCTTGCTGCCAGATATACCGCGCTCTCGCAAGATTCACGCTATCGGGATCAAGTCGGGCCAACGTGGGACACTCTGTAACGCTCAATTCAGAAAAAAGCGGATCGATCAGAGCCACGCCTTCGCCTTCTCGTGGAACTGAGTTCAACGAATGTGCGTTCGGGAAACCTTTTGATGACGCGCGAGAGACACAAAGTAAATCCGCGTGGCCTTCCGTAATCTTCAAAAAAAAAAAATAGGTACGGCTCTTACACAATGACACAACTCACAAAGTGTACAGAAGACTGAATAAAAAGGTTTGCACTGACACGACACATCAAAAGGGATCGATGTCATTGTCCGGGCCGTTGGGGTCCGGCCATCGTCTCACCCCTTCTTTCAGGCTGACCTCTCATCCAGAGGTTCATTCTCTTCATGGACATATCCTTCTTCCCTACGGAACTTTTGCACGACGTCATTGCCCTCACACTAGGTCGCTATTTGGGTGACATTCTCATCGCTCCAGTGTCAACGAGGAGCTGGGATGCGATAGGGACGCTATTGCATGTTGACTATCACTTCCGTTCTTGCACTCTGAGAGTCCTCGATGCTCTGTGGGATGGCACCTTTACGGATCGCAAGTCGGGGTGCGTATCCGTCACTGTTGCCGTCCAGACATGGTATTAAAATGTAAGGGACAAAGGCACCCACGAAACTACACCCACAAGATTGAATATTTGCGTTGCCTTGCCGAACTTGCGCAGATAGATCCATCGGGAGTGCTTCCCCCAGCGCGCCACGTGCTTTCCATGCGCGTCAACACGATGCCATACGAGCGCATCGGTCGATACTTTGTTGTACATCAAGCGCGAGTGAACATTGGCTTAGCCTCCGATAGACGCGAAGAACGGCTCGAGCTGTTACGGCAATTTGGCATGTCCGATTTGACGGAAAGCTTTTCTGCACTTCCAAGAGGGTTGCGCGATCGCATGTTCAGCGAGTTTGCTGACTACGTGGTAGACAACCTCTTAGTGCGAGTGCGCGGTAAGTCTAGCTACCTCTACCCCTCGGACAGCAAGTGTTTATTTATTTTATTTTTGCTCGGATACATAAGCGATCGCATTTCGGGCACTCGTCAATGACGCTGCTGTGTTTGTGGCTCACTCCAGGTTGTTTGAGGTATGCTCGCAAGCTCGCGTCCCATATGCTCACCATTCGAGGCGGACTCCGTGCACAGGGTGTCTTCAGTTCCAGCGAGAGATACTTCCTTGACGGCCCGCTTCGTGATGCACGACAGCTCATGCAATCTGTGCGTGAGATCGGCCTCTCTCTCGGTCGGGACGGAGATGACCCTGAATGCACGATTTCGGGTCAAGACCCAGCTGCAAAAGATTTGTTCTTGACGCTTCTCCCCGATGTCCGTAGACTACAGGCACAGGGGGGTAGCAGAGGAGTTATCTGTAATATGTGGGTATCTACATTGGGTGTATTACTAACATCGAAGGAAAGAGAAACTTGCGGGATCCCTTGCCCTTGAAGTTGCTCGTGAGTGGGTGAGGTGATGAGGTAGCGAGAAGTCTTTTTGCTGAATTGCTGATGCACGCGCACCCATCGCGTCCCAACTGTCGGGGTTGCAGCACGCACCACCGCAAAATATGCTGATCCAGGGTTGTGCGCCATATGACGCATCGTTCACGGCCCTATTCAGGTCGATTTTTGTACTTCATATTATAGGCGGCGCGTGACAAAGACAATACAAAAGGGCGAATAGACACAATTTCTGTCCAGACAACAAAGCAGACATCACGTGCGCGGTTAACATCGCTCGGCAGCTTGAGCACCAGTTTGGAGACAACTCGACACATGGCTAACTGGACCGCAAGCTCTAACGACGCGCTTCACCTATCTCTAGGTATGCCTATTGGTTCCATTGGTTCCCATGGCCCGTTCGCGGTCTCAGCTCAGGCATGACGCAGTGCGCGCGAACAAAGACAAGGAAGCGCTCGGCGATAACGAAGAATACGAGAACTTCCACCCGACTTTTACTTATCCTGTTCGTGACGCATTCCTTGAGGGGCCCCTCCTCGGACCGCGCTGATCTCTGCTGCTCAGATTTATGGCGAAGACGAGCAAATATATGGGTATTCTGACCTCGTGATCGACGTGCGCTCCGTCCGTCCCTAAACGCGATCTTTTCCCTTGAATGACGACGACGTGCCGTGTAGCTGCGCTTCGCGTCTGGTTCCCTGGCGCAGTTTCTGGACGTCAGGTACTCCGCGAAGCTGCCGTCCTCGACCCTCGATGACGTCCGGGGGACATTCGAGAAGTGTATTCCGGAGGGATACTATCGAAACGAAGCCAAGTTCCTCGCGCGCGTCGAAGAGGATGCCGTGTCGTTTCGTCCCCCAGGGGAGAAGATCGCTTCATACACACGCGTTGCGTCGAATACCGCAACAAAGGGGAAAGGCGCGGCAGTTACGCTTCCTGAGGATGACCCAGACGCGATCGTGTATGAAGTGTGGCATGTTCGTGTTGTCAGCCCCGAGTTTCGCCCACTCCATCGATTTTGAACTTTTCTGTTGTAGGCAACGTGGAATACCCCAGGGTTCCGAGAATATCACCGGCGGATGCAGCTGTTCATTCTGCTCTACATCGAGGCCGGTTCTTACATCAACGAGGCAGAGGATTCGTGGGAGTTTACGGTCCTGTGCGTCCCTTGCGCCCTTTCGGCATTTCGATGAGTGCTGATGAGAATAGATACGAAAAACGCAAACGGCGGACGACACCAGTCACAGAGACGTATCATTTTGTGGGTTACTCCTCGCTGTATCCCTTCTACTGCTTTCCAGACAAGGTCCGCCTCCGACTGAGGTCCGTGTCCCTCTTCTCTCTGATCGTCTGGCACCTCGTGACGACCTTTTCAGTCAATTCGTGATCGTTCCCCCATACCAACATCAGGGACACGGGTGTCAGTGTGCCGCATGTGCCCTCTCCTCTCGCGCTGACCCAGCATTCGCCTGTAGCGGCGCTGTACAAAGCCATCTACGAATACGTCCTTTCCAAGCCCACGATATCTGAGCTGACGGTCGAGGATCCCGCAGAGGCCTTTGAGGACCTGCGCGACCGCAACGACCTCGCGATGCTTCTCGCCCACACGGCCTTCATGTCCGAGGGCCTCGGCTCCGAAGCGGTATCTCACGATGGCGGGCGGGTCGGGCGCGGACGCACGTCGGCGAAGGGAAAGGGAAAGACGGCGGGGGGAAAGCTGGGCCCGCCATCAGATCGCGCGTGGCTGGAGCGGTGGAGAAAGGAGTTGAAGATCGCCGGGGTGCGCGTTTCCTCAGTTTTGTTGTGTTACCACTCTCGCTCACGTTGTTCGCCCCTTTCCCCTCTACTTTCCGCGCGCCACGCACTTGACGTCCCGTGGTGACGATGGTGTCACGATATACAGCGTCAGTTCCACCGGCTCGTGGAGATGCTCATCCAAATGCACCTGAACCCTGCGGACGCGCGAACCGCCAAAGCTTACAGGCTGCAGGTGAAGGAGAGGCTGTACCGCTTCAACTATGTGAGTGCAGCGATTGATATCGTCCCGCGAACGACTCGCTTCGCTTCATGGGCGTATGGTGGGTGTATGGGACTGACTCGCTTGACTGGCCGGTTGTGTACACAGGAAGTACTGGCTCAACTCGAGGAAAAGGAGCGCTTAGAGAAGTTGGAGGAGACATTTCAAACTGTATGCGAAGACTATCGGAGGATCTTGGCCATGTTGCGATAATGAAGTTGCCCTCCGGAGACAGTTTGGTACGGTCGTTCGCAGCTCCGCGTTCGTTCGGTTGATCATATGTGCAAACCTTTAGCCGGCCCACCCCCACTCGACGTTGCACTTTCCAGCGCATCGATTTGTAGACAAGCGTAACACGCAGAGCAATGCCACCCTGCTATTCCTGTCTGTTGAAATTGTTTGATTCCAGTGGGTATGAACTAATCCCTCTACCCCCAAATCTGCTGTGGTGTTGCACGAAACTACAGCGAAATCTTCACCCTGAGAACCACAGAAACGTGGACCGAAACTTAGTGTACATCCTCACTCATGTCCAAAGAGCTTTCCTTTATCTACTTTAACGTGACCAATTCTGAAACCGAACGGTGAGACCGATAATCAAAATGATGGAAAATATACACATACCCTCGGCAGAGGTCGGGTGGATTGCGACTGTGTCGTCAAACTCGCGTTTCGTTGCTGGGTATGAGCCAACCGTGATCAGAAGACCGAATTATTGCTGACATGTCTAAATTTGCTCACCGCCCATTTTAACAGCAACAGCGAAGCCCTGAAGAAGCTCGTCGCTACCCAGGCCGATAACGTGAACACCGACGACACGTTCTTCTGGCCCGACAACCACGAGCTTGAACAACGATGGTTCCTTGTGCTCCACAGGAATCATTGAGAAGTAAAGCGCGCGGAAGGACGATTGGTCTGTGCTGGGTGCGTTAGCAGGGATCAAGAGCGTTGATAAATGAGTGCGAACAAATCTTGACAGCGTCACTACCATACTTCTCACGCGCTTGGGGCTCTGTAAGACCAACAGTTCCGATGGGGGGATGGCTGAATTCCGAACGTTTATCGGTTAGCAAAGATGGCAGACACAGCACAGTTCTGAAAGGCTCACGAGAAGACAACAGTGGGGATATTATGGTAGTCGAGTTTGTCGTTTTTGAACTTCTCTCCACCGTAGAGCCTGTTGGAAAGCCGTCTTCCGGCGGCAATGGCGACCGGTGTGAGAAGCGCCTTGCCCTGCGCGTCGCCAATCGAGTAGATGCCCTTAACGTTTGTCTCTTGCCACTCGTCGACGACGACGTTCCCTTTGGGATCAAGCTTGACACCGACGTCCTCGAGGCCGAGGTGCGCCGTATTTGCCTCGCGACCGATCGCCCAAATGAGCGTGTCGACTTCGATCGTTTTGCCAGAGTTGAGATGAATGGTAAGGGGGGCATTACGCTCGCCCTTGACCTTGACCACTTTGCTGTTGCCGTGGAAATTGATGCCGGTGTGCTGCATCCATGGCAAGAGAACGTCCTGTAAGGCAGGATCAAAGGTGCGAAGGACTTTGTCGTAGCGAGCGATAATGTGTGTTTCTGTGCCCAACGCGTTCAGCACCCCTGCCAGCTCAACTGCAATATAACCCGCGCCAACCACTGCGACGCGGCCGGGCTGATCCTCGAGAGCGAAGAACCCATCTGAGTCAATGCCGAGCGACGCGCCGGGGATGTCCTTGTCCGAGGGAATGACCGGGCGTCCACCGGTGGCTATGACCACCTTGTCAGTGTCTATGTAGTACTTTTTGCCCTCCTGGGGAACAATCTCGATCCTAGTCGGGGATGTGAGCTTGGCGTGACCGGCGTAGTATGTGACACCTTCCCCGGTGATATTTTTGTCGTAGATTCCGTTTAGAAAGCGGATGTATGCGTCGCGCTGAGGCTTGAAAGAGGCCCAGGCGAACTTGGGGCCGTCCTGGGGCAGGTTGAAGTGATAGCCGTTGACTGCATGACGAAGCTTGTCTGCGAGATCCGCGGCATGCCACATGATCTTCCAGCATCTCAACAAAACGAAGATATGAAGACTTGCACAGAATACTCACCTTCTTCGGCACGCAGCCTTGGGTGGGGCGCTTGTGAACGTATGCAAACCACCGGAGGACCAACACATACCAACGTTCACGCAAGTGCCGCCCAATTTTCCTGATTCCTCTATGATTGCTGTCTTGGCACCGTGAAGTGAAGCGCGACGCTAAATGAGATGGAGTAGGCGCCAGGTCATGACGACATATCAAGTGAGGGCATACCGAACCAGCTGAGCCTCCGCTACCGCCTCCGATAAAGACGACGTCATATTTTTCACCATCGGTTGGGCTCTCTACGGGAGGCATTCTCGGGACTGAACTATGACTAAGGGCTCTGAAAGTCTAGGAGAAGGGGGTCAATGAGATGGGACGAATACAGCAAAGTCGGGTTACCTGAGCGAGTCTTAGGGCGGGAGAGGTCAGGTTTTGAGAGCTCGAACGGAGAATGGAACGATTGGATGAGATGGAGAACGCCAGCTTTGGGATATTGCGAGGGGCTTCAAGTTGGTCATCCAACACTGGTCGGTCGCTCACACACGTTCGATTCGTCATATCATATCACACAAGCTTGCCTCGCATCACCATCATATTCCGAATCAGCACTCCCAGGAATCGAGGGATAGCTACCCGAGATTCATATATCGTACACTATAACTTTACTAACACAATCCATCGTACACTCACTTTCACTTTCCGAAAATCTGCGCAAAAGTCGTTCCTTGGTAGCTGCAAGATGTTGTTCAATGGAAACCTTCACGGCTCCCATGAGTGTATGACTCACCTCAAGTATGCCCTGCCTGGGTCGTTGAATTTTCTGAGACGTGTCCTGGTTGGTACGACCCATGGTCACAACTGAAAAGGGTCATGCTTACATGTAACCCCTGTTTCCCGGAACTCCCAGTTCCACGAGGAGAAACTCAAACAAGCCCTTGCTGTATGCCTCGTTCTGCTCTGGCGTGATATTATCCAGGCTCGTCTAGGAGGAATATAAATGGCCGGTTCATTTGTTTAGAGCACGTAGACGAGACGCACAATGTCCAGCAAGAAGGCGGGGTCGAACGTTCCGGAGAACGAAACGTACTCGTTGTGACGATACGAGACTAACATGAATTTCTCCGGTTTCCCCAGAATGCTCGCCCCGACCTATCGTATACGCTGAAAGGACATCTGGGCTGGAAAAGGTATCGAGGTGGGTTGTACCTTGGAGAGGTTCAGAACAAACGACTTTGGGTCGGCAACCTGCACGAATTGAGTGGATAGAGGCCCTCCCATACTAGACTAGATCTACCTTAACATTTGTCTCGAGAATGAGAGTAGGCATGATTGGCAAGTGGCAATCGACAAGGTTCTCTGGCGGGGCACGCTTATCTACTACCCACTGCCCACACCCGGATTGGAATAGGGGATGATCGATGACACAGATACCGAGTCATCGACGTCCCCAACCGCTTCCCACCTGCCACAACAAGAAGCGGACCAGATAGGAGAATGGCTGAAGTATCCCCGCCGCATAACAGTTTCCAACAACCTTCACCTCAAGGTAACCAGAATAGACCTCTAGAATCATTTTGTCGAGAACTCTCACGCTATTTCCCATGAACAAGAAAAGGCTTTCATGGATCATAGTGACGGGAGTCGGAGACCTACCATACGATGTGCCTGAATCGACAAGCCCATCCTTATAAAACCATGCGCACAACGGACATTGTATTATGCTACTACGATGATCATAGCAAGTCAGCGTCGCTTGGGTTCATAACCGCTCACAATTCCCTTGATTTCTCTTTCGGCCTTCAGTTCTGCATTTTCTACCCCGCGTGATTACTGCGAGCCTTCAAGTCCATGGAGCGCTATCCATGCATGACCAGCACCTAGGCATACAGTACCTGGCAGTGACCTATGGCATCGTAGGCCAGTCATCGGAAGCCTGTTGGGTCCAACCGCCGCTGATTGTTGGGAGCTTGAGTGGAAGCGGGGGGGCATCAAAAGATCGGTGCTGGTGATTGCCCGCTGGTCTTGTGCGTTGGCCAGCCGTAAGAGATAGATGTACGTGGCGAAGAAGAGCGGAAGCAAACCCGGAGGATTCAGAGCGGAGTAGCCAGGAGCGAACTCGAGCCGTAAGCGTTGCCCGCAGGTGTTTCGGTGTGACAACGCGCCAGATGACGGTGGAAGGAAGGGCGCAAGCACGGATCTTAATTTCACCAGGCTCGGAGCGGTTACAAACTCAGCAACCTCGATCCGTCTCGCTAGACTAGATAGATAACGACATCTCACGCACTGGGCCGCCCCGTTAGTTGGTGACCAGAACCGGCTGGCGCTCGACGGTATCAATAACAGTTGTAAATTTGCCAATTGGACACTTCATAAAATCCTGCTTGTAATGAGGACCAAAGATGAGATCTTCTAATGCTGGGGTGCGTAACAGGGGGCACAAGGCGTGAGCACATAAAGGAGATGTCAGGCGACGCACCAATGGCTCGTAAGATTGTCTGAGTGTGGTAAATAGGTGATGAATTGGCTAAAGCATGAAGAATACACCTGATGTATTTCGCCGGACAATTATGATCTCAGAAGGTAAACAACTAGAAAAGTGAGTGTAAGTCGAGTTAGGCTACCGTACGCCAATCGTACGGAAGGAGGATAGGGAGGGAAAAGAATAGCAGAATGTTCAATACATCTCGAACGGAGCCTCCTCCAATCGCTGGCTGAATGCGGAGCTGAAACTTATACCGGTCCAACTTCGGGTTCGTGAAGAGTTAAGTGCATCCGGAGGCTCGATCCAACCAGGAGAGTCTGTGCCGCCACCGAAACCCCCGTCACTGATATAGTCAAAATCGGAAAACATGTCAGGGTCGCTCGGCGAGGCGCTGGGAGCCAAGCCGGAGAGCGGAGAATCCGCGCCAGCACCCGGGGCGAAATTTCTCAATGGGAGTTGCGAAGCCGACGCGGAAAAGTCAAGCATGGGAAAGACGAAAGAGTATGCTGGGTCGATGGGCGAATTCGAGTTGAGCTCTGCGAGGCCCGCGCCATCCGGCGGCAGGGCAGAACCAACGTCCGACAGCGACATAGCAGCCTCGTCCTCCGGTTCCTCGTCTTTAGACTCTTCGACGCGCTCTTCCTCGAGGATGCACCACCCTGTCGCCGCCTCGCCTAGTATGCCACGTACAGCATGCGCCGACCACCCCGTAAAGCGAACGCGCAGAACACCGATGCCGCACGCCCCGCCAAGCGTCTCGCACGTCGCGCCTTTGGTCCATACCTGCGCGGCGTCAAGCTGCTCGAAGAGCGCGTGCACGCGTGATGCGTGCCGCTCGGTGTCGATGTGGAGCGCTGATAGCTCTAAAAATGGGACGAGTGGGTGGCGGTCGTACGCGAATGTGTGTGCAAGTGGGATGCGCGCCGTTGGCGTCGGCGCGAGAGGGACCAGAAGTGTTGTTGATACGTCGGGAACCTGAGCAAGAGTGAAGTACTCGTCGAACTCGGCTTCGGCTTCCACTGCTCCAACGGCGGGATGGAAATCCACTTTGTTGCTAGCGCAGGTAGGGTAGGTCCGCTTCTTCGACTTGGTGCGGGCACGCTTCAGTTTCAAAGTCAGAGCATTGTCACCCTTCATCCTCGTATCAAAGTCGGCTTCCAGGAATGCTCGGCTTGCCACAGGGATGTTGTGCATTTTATCGGCGAGGCTCTGGAAAATTGGGCGGCCCGTTGTGAAGTTTCGGGCTGTGCCGAGGCCCACTTGCGTGATGTTACGTGGAATGCCAGGGGGACGAGGGAGGCGCGGAGAACCCATACGCATGGAAAGGGCATGGCGAACAGGCAGAGACAAGGTATTCTCGATCGTGGGCATCCGAGTCGCTATGGTCTGTAGGGAACGTGGCGCAGCGCATGGGGCTCGCAGTGTACCCGGAGTTGTAAGATGACCGACAAAGGCATTGAAGATCGCCCTTGTTCTGTGGAGGACACGGGAGGTAAGAGGAGATGGTTGATGAGGGGCGCCTCGAGGTGCGAAGGATGGAGTGTGTAGACTACGAGCAGAAGTTACATTGGGTGGATTATGTATAGCTCGGGACGCTTGTCGCGCCACGAACGACGAAAGCCCCGACGATGCTAGGGGCATCGTAGGCAATTGTGAGTGCGATGCGAATGTTGTAACCAAAGTACAGAAGACGAGGTGAATGATTTTAGGCTCCTCCTAAATCTCCTGCCAGTAGCGATGCCGCGTTGCCGGAAGTCCACGCATGCCATTCACCACACCACATGACTACTTTGCTCCCTATCCCAATAGCTTCGCAACAGTCATCCCTTGAAAGCTACAAAGGCATTCAGCGTATGCGTCATGAGTACGAACGTGGACTCACCCCAAATTTGCCCTATCGGCGTCGTTGAATTGTCTAAAGCATTATGATTTAGTTCGACAAGGTCAGTCGCATCAAGAGACAGTTTCTGTTCTTACATGTAACCCCGGTCCCCTCCAACCCCGAGCTCCCTGTCAAAAAACGCAAAAAGTTCCTTGCAGTATACATCGTTCTTCTCTGGTGTAATAACTCCCGCTGCAATCTAACAGAATCATGATTCACAGGGTCATTCATTCGGCAGAAGACCCAACGTACGAGTGCAAGCGAGAAGGCGGGTTCGAAAGTTCCGGCGAACGCGAAGTACTCGTTGTACCTGTACGAAACCATAACGAAACCTTCAGGTACTCCCAGAATGTTCGCTGCGGCCTATGGTAACCCGATAGTCCAAAGCCAGGCTAGAAGGAAAGCGGGATGTACTCTACCTTGGAGAGCTTCAGAACAAACGACTGCGGGTTGGAAATCTGCATGAGTTGTTTGGGTAAGCACAATCCTGTACTGGATCATATCCATCTACCTTGACATTGGTCTCGAGAAATACGGTGGGCATGATTGTGTGAACTGGCGATCAAGAAGGCCCTGTGGTGGGTTTTTTAATCCTACGATCATATGAATATATACCACACGCCCTTCACCCTCTACTCGAATTGGAATAGAAATCCACACTACCCCTGCCGAGCTGCACCACTCTCACGAGCTGATCGTCATAATTCCCATGCGAATCGGAGCTAGAGAGATGGGGTCGATGAAATCATGCCACGCGCGACGACGACGGAGGCGACGGCGTGGAGGCTGCAAGCGCGCGGGGCTTTGTCACGTACCGTAATCGTCTTTCAGGCGTTTTCCCCGAAGGTCACCATAGTTGGTAAATTTTCTCCCACACGTCTATCATGTTCAGACTTTGATTGGCTCACGCCACCCCGGAGGTTCCGCTTCATTAGCTGATGCCCATGCCAATCCTCTTGGAAATGCTGATGAAGACAGCGGCTTTGATTGTTGGCAACTGCCTCGTACACCTGCCAAGGGGTACGACGGCTGCACGTGGGCCTTGGGTATGCCATGTGTGAACTTTGACCGTCAATATAGATGACCCGGGAAAGACCGACACCGCCAATTGCGAGAGTTCAGTGAGGCCGCAGATGGAACTGTTTTGCCTTCGAAGTGGGAATCGGTGACCCAACGCGAAGAAATTTGATCCAATCTTCGCGTTGGGGCATCGATTCCTATTACCCTTTTCTAACTCGTCATCAGGGAAGGGGTGAGGTGTTGGGAAAGCATTCCTAGCAGGCCAAAAAGCCTGCATGACGTCGCGAACTGGCGCCAGAGTGCGACGGATAGGAGACGCGTAAACCACCGGTGAAGATATCAAGCTCAATATACTTGTTTCATTCACCCTTCGATGATGTTCCATCATACCAAATGCCATTCAAAACAAAAGGTACAATCCGAGCACATCATTGTAATGACATACTGTACATGCTGCGCGTTAAAGAGTAATCTAAGCTTTCATTTCAATTGGAGACTGCTTTTACCATGATCATTCATCTGCAACCCAGTTGTCTGCAGTCAACGTGACAGGTGACCAATATCAAGTATCCGGAAAACCAGTCAATTCCACATGCAGCAATCTCAAAACGTATCAGTGTCACTCAAGGCGTCCCTTTCCTGTGTCACAACCGTCTTCTACACCGTCGTCTAACCTTGACGAAATCAAGCTCCCACGCTTCCGTCGCTTGCCTCGTGCACCCCACTTGCCACCCCCTGCTCCTGAGTCGTCTATACCGTCTCCGATGAGTATCACCACCTTGAGGCTCGACTTTGCTCTTGTGCGATAAATTACTTCCTCGTCTTCGTCCTCAGGCAGAACTTCATCTTGTACATCCACAGTTCCAGTCAGAATCTCCGTTCGGATCTCTCCTGAGGAGAATGGGAGCATATGGGGCAGAGACTCCGCTAGCTTACAGAGGTGCGGAATAGCCGCACCGAGAGCAAAGAGATGGAGGGATTTGTATCTGAGTTGGTGTCAGATCGTCGGGTGTCGGCGTTATTCGATTGTGAGCGAACGCACCCGTCCTTCAAAACTAGGTCCTTGCAGCGCCTGAGATATGCACCTAATTTCGTTTTACGCGTGATAGTAACGTAGTTTTTCCCCTCGTGGTGTGCGGAACGCGGTCCTGTTGCAGAAACGGCGGCAGAAACTGTGGGGAAGGGTCGCGGAGGGACAAGTTTCTTGACTCGATGAGGTGGTGTCGTTGAGGTACGAATTGGACCAGGACCCGATTCCTTTTCTTTTCCTTTTCGCGTCCTTTGGGCGAGTTCAATGAGCAGAGTGGATTGCTTCTGATTGCCGTGTACAGCATTGGAATGATCCGTAGTACCAGCTGATGTGCTTGACATGGTGTATTGTACGGCACTAAGGTGAGGCCACGTGGCGGAGCGCAACAAAGCACCCGGTCAAGCGGGCCGGAAAGTTTCGTGTGTGTGAAATTGATCAAATCAAAATAAATTCTATAAAGCGATGCTTCGTGTAATTGTCTGTCACATAACATCACATCACATAACTTACCTTTGTCCAGCTCAGACGCTCCTATCGACTCCACAAGTCTCGAGGGGACGTGTATTCAAATAAAAAAAATGAGTCAAGACCAGGCTGAACAGAATATTCAGATGTGGAAAGTCAAGAAACTCATCAAGAGCCTTGACTCTGCTCGTGGGTGCGCACCTCCCCCGCCTCTGAGGCATCAGGATGTTCAGTCAGAATACATCTGCAGTGCCGGGACCTCCATGATCAGTCTGATCATTCCTCCCAAAGTAAAATTTCCTCTAGTCCCGTTAATCCCGTTTCACGTACCCTCTCCCTCTCTGTAGGATCAAATCTCACGGGCGTCGGCCATGCTTACCCAGGAATATGGCACTGCTTCCAACATCAAGTCTCGTGTCAACCGTTTGTCTGTGCTTGCCGCCATCACCAGCACGCAGCAGAGGCTCAAACTTTACAATCGCGTGCCACCGAACGGCCTCGTGTTGTTCGTGGGTACGATCTTGACTGATGAAGGAAAGGAAAAAAAAGTCTCGTTCGACTTCGAGCCACACAAACCGATAAATACGTAAGTCCTTCAGCGCGCACTGTCTGACATAGCTTAAACCGAGGCCCGCTTAGATCACTGTACCTCTGTGACAACAAGTTCCATACCGAAGCTCTCTCCGAGCTGCTCGAGTCCGATTCTCGCTTTGGCTTCATAGTCATGGACGGCAACGGGACGCTCTTTGGAACGCTTGCTGGAAACACGCGCGAGGTGATCCATAAATTCACCGTCGATCTGCCGAAGAAGCATGGACGTGGCGGACAGTCTGCGCTGCGTTTCTCACGTCTGCGTGACGAGAAGCGTCACAACTACGTACGAAAGGTCGCTGAACTAGCGGTTCAGCACTTCATCCTGAATGACAAGGTCAACGTCACCGGCTTGGTGCTGGCGGGCAGTGCGGACTTCAAAACCGAACTGAGTCAGAGTGACATGTTTGATCCTCGCCTTGCGGCAAAGGTGATCAAAGTCGTTGATGTCAGCTATGGTGGTGAAAATGGCTTCAATCAGGTGTGTGGGCGCGTTCCTACATCTATCGAGCCGATGCCGATCTCGTGCGTTCCAGGCTATCGATCTGGCAGCGGAATCTTTGGCGAATGTAAAGTTCGTCCAGGAGAAGAAGCTGATCCAGAAGTACTTTGACGAGATCAGCCAAGATTCGGGCAAGTACTGTTTCGGTATCGCGGACACTCTGAAGGCACTCGAACTTGGTGCTGTTGAAACTTTGATTGTTTGGGAAAACTTGGACATCACTCGGTTCACGCTTCGAAATGCGGCTGGAGGTATCAGGTTTAGTCACTCTCACTTGGACGATTTGTTGATTCACCGTTCAGAGGAGATCATCGTCCATGTGAACAAGGAACAGGAAAAGGATCGTGAGAAGTTCGTAGACAAGTCAACTGGCCTTGAGATGGAGCCGTCGCAGGAGCCTCAGCCCTTGCTTGAATGGTTCGCGGAAAAGTACAAAGAATTTGGTGCGAACCTAGAATTTGTGACGAATCGGTCACAGGAGGGCGCACAGTTCGTCAAAGGATTCGGTGGGATCGGTGGTCTGCTTCGATACAAGGTGGACTTTACGAACTTGATCTCTGCTGATGACGATGAAGACGAGTTCTTCTCCGATGACGATGATATCTGACGGTTTTGTGGGCTCCTTCGCGGAGCCTCACCCGGGGACGACGGTAGGGGCACGCCGGGCGAGGCGGGGTGGGGGGTGGTGGGAGGTGGTCGGGTTATGGAGATGGACGTGCGTGCCAGTTGAATCGACTAAGTGGAGAAGTTCGGCGCAGCGTTTCAGGCAGGAGGCCCCCCGCCAAAGAGGGTGGTGCAATCCTAATCGGCGCTGGTTGCATTTATACAAATCATCGTAACGGGCTTAAGTGCGTGCTCCTTTCCTCGTTCGCAACGCCCGTCCCGCTGATCGCGGCAGCCCTGTAGTGCTCAACGTAGCGTCATGACATCAGGTTAAAGTAGAAATATCGACACCATGGGCGATTCCTCAACATCTTTCTGATACGGGCCCGAGTTTGATAGAGACGAATGCGTTTGGAGAGTGTTTAGAGAGAAAATGTTAGCACAAAGATCGTGTGACGAATGCATGTCATTGTTATGCCAATTTACTAGCTCATTCGCCAACCTTTGGAGAACCACACATCCAAATCTTCCTCCACTGATCTACAACCCACCCTCACCTGTAATCGTGCCTGTATCCCTTGGCCTCTCCGCCGCCCACGAAAAACCATCCTGAAAATTTACTGGGCGAAGGGTATCGGGTTTCACCTGTAACCCGCCAGGGATAGGGATAGTGCCCAGCGGCAACGTCGATGGGCATGAAGCGGACGAGGCTCACAACAGAGTGCCAGGAGACGAACAGCGCGTGCGGATCGGCTGCTCGAGTCGAAGGAAAAGATAGCCCGTCGTCGTGTAGGCGACGGAAATTCGTCCAGCATGCGCCGACGGGCCTCCGACCGATCCGAGGGAGCGGCTACGGCAGAGCGTGAGCGTGCCGTACTAACCCACGTCGCGCCGCGCGCCGTCTTTTCTTGTGACGCCTTTTCCTTTCTTTCCTCGCCAACGTCTCTATCTGAAGAGGGTGGATTCGGAGGCGTGCGGTGGCCGAGCGCTGGTCAAGGGGTGGTGGTGGTCGAGCCGAGTTTGAGCAGCTTCCTCACGACGGCGAATGTATGATTTTCGACCCGTGTTGATGGTTCGGCGTCTGCATTGGCTAGCGAGATGATGATGGCCCCGCCGTCCGAGACGAAGTCGGATATGACTTGACTACTGATACCCCCCAGGCGCATTCCCGGAATGGAGAAGGACCTGCAGGGTTGCGCGTCACCTCGCAACCCGATCAGAATGGGCGATTTGGATATGCATTATCGTGCCCAACGTAGAAGAATATGCTCCACAATTAGAGCCCCCGGTTGGACCAGTAGATTTCCAATGAACGCTGTGAGCGGAAATCACTTCTTTGAGAGCATCGTGTGAGTTGATTCATTTGTGCCGAGATGTATGCTGTCGTTCAGAAATAGTTTACCCCAACACGTCTATCGTTTGGAATCAGTCTTAATTCCTCGCTTCCTCAGTCCACATGCTACGAACCAATTCATTGACGTTGGATATAACGCCTCCGGGACGAACGTTTCGGTGCGCAGTCCCTTCAACCATGGAGGTATGCGTCGTCCAAAGGACGTCCATGTTTGGCCAGACTGAAGAGTCCCGTCAATGGCGTGAATATACGATTCAAGACGAAGACGGTGAAGCGTAAGCCTGACAACGTTGTGACCACTTGCGCGCCAACCACGTACATCTACCCTCCTACCTCAAGCCTGCACCACAGATGTATGAGGAATGACGGCCGACCTGCTTGCTATACGGAAAATTTTTCACGAAACTCGTGCGAATGACTGCTTGAGATTTCTGGTGAAGTGAAGAGCGCTATCATTTGGCTAGTGGTTCCTCTTGATCAGAAGCACTTGTGAGTTTCCTCGTAACTGCTGACCGAAATAGCCCTCTTCGAACCTTGACTGCCAGGTACAAGGTCCAAAACATCGATTAAGCTTGCCTTTGGCTTGCCCATGGATCAGAGAGCTACCAATCTCCTGGTAGGATATCTTCCAGTTCTGTATGTCAGCTCTGTGGATACCCCGTCAGCAGCGGAGAAGTATGGCAAAATCATCGATTCATATCCTCGTGAGACATGGAGGAAAGCCTTCGGGCAAGAGAACATTGATGTTGAATAATGTGTAAAAAATGAAATATGAATAGACAACATACTGGGAGCATAACGTACATCCACGATTACTGTGGAGCCATCTTCCGATCCAGGGTTCCAAGTTCGAGTGGACCATCCTTGTGAACGAGTACCGGTGCCATACCGGATATCTGGCGCGCGTCGACAATTCCTTGGATGACTTTCGTAAACAAGGACTAGAACTGTAGTGGTGACGGATCATAGAAACTCTGGTTTCTAGATGCGGTGGCGACAAGGTCGTCGCGATAACGTGAAATGTGGGAGGGAATCTTTGTTCCTGGTTGAGAAAAGCGGTATCTTCGGAGAGCACCAAAGATGTGGCGCATCCGTCCCTGAATAAAATGCCCTGGGTACCATGGGTGGGGAGAGGAACTCGACGAGCGTCAGCAGGACTCGGAGTCGCGACGATGACAATGGAGGCACAGCAGAGGCACACGGGTGACTACCATGCCATGATGGGCAGTCAAGAGGTCCGACTCAAAGTGGCCCTAATGTGGTCCACCCCCCACAATACCACCACAATCGGCCACTTTGTCCTCCACTGCCTGACTTTTATATAAAGGTCATCATCTCTATCGCTGAGAACGGAATAACCGCTCCGAGTCGAGCCAAACAATACCATGGACACCGGTACGTTGGTAAAGCTCACTTCAGCCCTTCATTCGTTTCATGGAACGGCCTTAGGCAAGAAACGTTCAGCAAACGAGGCGGATGTTGCAACCCGTGTGGATGGTGCCAAACGTAGGGAGAGCACGGGGTCAGGGGAGGATACGAAAGGACGTCCCAAAGTATGCGCCCCGTTGGTTGATTGCTCGCGGTCTCACACCATTCACACAGGTCGCGCAGGCCATCCCAGCTTCAGCTTTCAAAGCGCGCGCTGTCCCAATACATGTCACCCTGACTCGCACACCATCGACGGTCAAAGATGACAACAGCGCGTCTCTAGCCCCCGTCGAAGACCCAGGTTTCCTTGGCGCGGTTGCGCTACATCCTTGCACATTCACGACAGGAAGTTACGGGTGGAAGGGTAGCAAACGCCTTGCCATCAACATTGTAGACCCCATAAACGACGAGAAAAACACGGTCCAAGTGATGTTGACGTGCGTGGGATCCATCATTGAGTTTCTTTCCAACACATGGTCAATGATATCATGAACAGAATCAATGCCACTGTTATGGGTAGCAAGCAGGCAGGGAAGGAAGCGGAAGTTGAAGCAGAGATTAATTCCACTACCCGCCATGCCAATGATGTAGAAGATGGTGGGGCCATTGGGGCTGCAGAGCGAGTGTCATAGTACTCCGTCTGTGAGAGTTTGTTCCGGCTGATCCAGGTGATGTCAATGGCTAGTACATACAACAAGGAGGAAGTTTAGAGTGGCGCATAGTATCGCCCATGTGCCATTCTAAGTGCTCCTTTCATGTCAGAAGAGAATCGTACAAAAACAAGCCTTCTTCGGGTGGCAATGACTCATCTACATGTTGGGATGTGGCCACATAGGCCATCATAGATCAAAGTCCGAGCCGGAATCGTGGGGGTTCGACGAATTGCGTACACTCTTGGTCGAGTAACTGGCCCAATTAGATTTTGATCCTGTCTGCGAGAAATCTTCGTCAGATTCTTCGTCCTGGTCGTCATTCAAATCAAGTGGTTTCTTCTCCGAAGGAATAATGGCGCCTGATGCAATGAGTAACCCCTCCAGTTCTGTAGTTACGGTGCAATCAAAGTCAGGTTCTGGCTAACGATAGGGACAACGAACTCACCTTCGAGCTTTCGCTCTCGATCTGAACCCCAAGCGACGATCTGAGTGACTATCTGGCCTTTCCGATACACGATGAACATGGGCACGCGAGAATCCGGTAGGTTAGGAATGCACTTGTCGCCGACAATGGAAACGAATTTAGTACGTGGGTGGCGTGTTGCTAATGCGCGAACATGTATATGTGTACGGTCGCTTCGCAAAATGCTGGCATAGAGCATGTATACGTCGGGAAACAAGGAAATTTGCGCAAGAGGGTAGGCATAACACTTACCCATCCTTATACAAAAAGCAGACTACCCTCGTCCCACGCGCTTCGGAATCACCGGGTTCGTCTTGTTTGCTGGCCTCCGTGACCTCACGCGTGTAGTCGTCTCTTCCGATGGGGATGACAGTGCCGAAATGTGTACGCCGAGCGTCAAGCCGTTCCTTTACAATGAGCTGTGCTCGACGCTGAGCAATTTGCCGTTCTACGGCGTCATCCTGCACATCTTCCCCAAGCTCCCGAAGCTCTGTGGAAGTAAGCTCCTCGAGAATATCATCTAGGGTTGGCGAAAGCGGTGGAGAAGGTGTGGGTGGTGTGGGTTCCCTTGGGGGAAGTATCCCGTGCTTGCGTAAAGCTTCATCACTGGTAAGGGTGGACTTTGATGTCAATGGGCATATCTAGCCGGAATATAAGCTCACAATTCCGTATCCTGATTGCTCATCGTGGTATACTCGAGAGGTGTCGGTCCGGACGCCGCGTGGTGTGAGTCAATGCTACGTACGTCGCTGCGCCCTGCTCAGTCTGTCTCGGCCTCGACGCAAAATATTGTACACTACTGTACTTCATGCCTTACACCCCTCGACACCTCATCTCTGCACCTCCCTCATGACTCTAATATACAAACCTCAGCCTGGCGATGTGTTGATTCCTCGTCAGTATCAAGAAGAGATCTTTCTCCAGGCACGACAGAAAAATGTCATAGCTGTTCTTGACACAGGCAGCGGGAAGACCCTCATATCTGTGCTGCTCATCAAATGGATCGCCACGCAGGAAAGTCCACAGAGGAAAGTCATAGTATTCCTCGTGCCGAAAGTTCCTCTGGTGGAACAGCAGAGCACCTTCATCGCTCAACACACTGCGCTACGTGTCGCACAGGTTCATAGCGAAGTGTCTGCCGGTGTCATGGATTATACACGATGGGGTGCCCTCTTCGCGCAAGCCGACGTACTGGTGATGACGGGTGAGCACATATAAATCTTGCAAGCTTATTTTCCTCATCGAACACAGGGCAGATTTTCTTAAATGTGCTCACGCACTCCCATTGGAGCATAAACAAGGCATGAACATGTTTTGCGTTTTCGCCCCTCGGTTCGTCTAACGGGTATCAGGTTTCCCTCATTGTCTTCGACGAATGCCACCACGCGCGCAAGAATCACCCGTACACCGCCATAATGACTATATACCGAGCTTGTCCAGAGGCCGAACGACCCAAAATTTTTGGCATGACAGCCTGCCCAGCTTCAACCTCCACAGCTCAGACTTCGCTAGCTAATTTGGAAATGGTTTTGAATGCCCAGATTGTCACCGTTCAGGAGAACGTGGACGAATTCATCAGCTATTCTTCAAAGCCTACCGAGGTAGAATAGTGCATTGGTGTCCCCTTGCGCTAAGCTAAGTCTCAACGTCTTATTGCAGGTCATCCGAGAATACCCCCCATCTCCGAGATCCTATTCTGAATATCCCATTCCGTACATCTGGAGCCGCTTTGACTACTCTAAAATTCCAAATACCATCGAAATACCCTGGCAACAACTGCATAACCGTTATCTTTTCACCATAGAGACTCTGGGGGTATTCGCTGCCGAACTTTTTCTCTATTCTGATCTCAGGATGCGTATATCGGAACTGCTGCGTCCCCGCGACCTCCATGAGATGGAGTCTCTGCGTAAGAGATATCTCTATACAGACATTCCAGACAAGATCGATAGGCCTCTCTCTCGCCATATCCCCGAATTGCATGATTTGTGCGAGGTCTTAGACGAGTACCAACCATTCTTCGAACATGCCTCAGATGACCAAGACGCGTCCGCCCCTTGGGCTTTTCGCCTTAATTGGTGCTCCCCAAAGGTTCAGACCCTTGTCGACATTCTGCTGGAAAACCACTCTCCCGAATTCCATGGCATTGTGTTCGTGGAGCGTCGTCATATTGCCAGAGTGCTTGCTAGCATCATTTCCCGTGTCCCAACACTTAAGGGTATCATCAACTGTGCAGAATGTGTAGGTCATGGAGGCGAAGAGAAAGGCATCGGGGGTGGGATGCCCACAGAGAAGCAACGCAAGGTTGTAAACGATTTTCGAGATGGAAAATTAAATTTGCGTAAGTGATTATTCCCAGCGGCGGCCAAATTTCGCTTATCATACATAACAGTCATTGCTACGCCCGTAGCAGAGGAAGGTTTGGACTTTCCAGTCAGTTCTCCCTATATTGCTACGCATAAAGAAAAGCGATTAAACAAATCTAGGCGTGCGACATCACAGTTCGCTTCGACTCCATGCAAGGTATGGTGGGCTACGTTCAATCTCGAGGGCGCGCCCGACGTGCGACCTCGACGTTTGTGGTCATGATACAACAAAACGATACCTCACAATTTGACAATTATCGATCTCTCTCTCAGAACGAACCTCATATCAGGAAGCTATATCAATCTGGAACCCCCAACCCGCTTTCCAAACCCATGAGCGACGAGGCCGGGGATAATGAAGACAGTAGCGATTATGTCTACCCGACGGATCTTGCCAAGAGAGAACGTTATATTGTGCAAGCTACGGGTGCAATTTTGACATACAACACAGCCATTGGACTTCTTGGGCATCTTTGTTCTCTCATCCCACGTGATGCGTTCACTATGGCACAGAGACCTCGCTACATTGGTACTTTTGTCTCCACAGTGTTCCTTCCTCTGACGCTGCCGTTACCTCCCGAGCATCTTGTGTATGAAGGTCCGCGCAAGCACTCAGTGAAAGAAGCTAAGCGTGCTGTTGCATTTAAAGCTGTCAAAGCTTTGCATGCGTTGAAGATGTTCGATGATCACCTACTTCCGGTGCATGGCAGGGCAGAGCCCGAGATTGCCGAGGACCCAAGTCAAAGAGACGATGTTGTGGACGTGCCCGAGATAATGGACGTCACGGTGCAGAGCCCATGGACCTTAGGATCGAATCTATGGTCACACCCCGTTCACGTGGATGGAAAACCCATTGCTGGACTCATCACGGGGACGGTCCTTCCCCCCATCGAACTTTTCTGGAATGGTACCACACTAGCTTTGGGTGAAGCAGAACCCGTGCACCTTACTATGGAAGAAGAGTACCGGAAACGTAGACTCCTGCAAGATTACACTGATATTGGGCTGTGGTGGCGCGTCTCTGCTCGACCGCGCCCGACGCCATTATCGTGTTTCTTGGTTCCTATAGTCCCCAATAGCTGTCAACCAGATTTTCAAGCAATGGAACATCTTTTAATGCATCCATATGGCAAGCTCGACTGGACGGGCGTGGGTGAACGTGAGTACGACCATATTCTAGCCATGAATAGCCTGCAGTACGGGCGTCCATTTCTACTTCACAAGATTCGATTTGACCTTACCCCATCGTCAAAACCATCGGCGGACAGTCGCGAGTCTGGCTTTGAAACGTACTTGGAGTACTACAAATGGATAATTAGGAAAAGAAAAGGCCAAGTCCCCGAGATACCGACCGACGGGCCACTCGTTGAATTGCTCCTCATACCTAGGCAGACTTCCCGGATATATAAACTCTTACCCCGCGATACGACCATTGACGTCAAGATGGCTTCTGCGAGTGATTTACGACCATACTTCCTTCCTTTGGGCTCCACCTCTGTCTTCTCGATGCCTGAAGAAATGTTCTCCCTCTTTGCTTTTTTCCCACGTATTCTTCATCGCGTCCAAGACGTGTGGCGAGCTCGCTGCGCCCGCCTTGGCCTTGGCCTGCCTCCGATTCTTGATGACCGCCTCATCGAAGCAACGACGCTGCCAGCAGCTGCCGCTGGTTTCAACAACCAGCGCCTCGAGACGCTCGGTGACTCGGTGCTGAAGATCTGCACGTCAGTGCATTTGTATAACAAGTTCCCACATTATCACGAAGGTCAGCTCGACAATTTGCGCCAACGATTCATCTCAAACCGCACCCTCATGTTCCGAGCGAAAACCATCGGCCTAGAACAGTATTTGAACATTGAGGGCCCGAACGTGAAAACGTGGCCTATCGTGGTTGCGACAGACAGCCCAACTCTCCAGGATCCTGCACGTAGCGACAGAACGGCAAATCGTCACATTCCACGGAGAAGTCTGCAGGACTGTATGGAGGCGATCATAGGCGCGGGATACTTGTCAGGGGGTATCCCAATGGCCTTGGGCGTGGGCACTGCCCTTGGGTTGAACTTTGGCGGTCGTCTGCCATGGCATCTGCGATACGCTCTACCACCGGAAACCAACCCAGCGCCCGCGTCTTATTCGGTGCTGCAAGATGCTCTGGGTTATGAGTTCCAAAACTTGGAATTACTGTGTGAGGCCTTGACACATCCATCTTTCTGGTCCGGTGGGAAGTCTTACCAGAGGCTAGAGTTCCTTGGCGATGGTACGGCTCTCGTAATTGCCATGGCTTAGCTAACGTTTGGGTCCAAAGCTGTTATTGATACCGTCGTCACGACGTACCTTTTCAAGAAATTCCCCCACGCAAACTCCGGTCAGCTCAGTTCTTTGCGTGCGCGTGCGGTCTGCGGGCCAGCTCTGGCATTTGTTTCAGTTCGCGTCCTGAAACTACACGAATTTCTACTTGCCGACCACCCGGGCCTCACCACCGCTGTTGAGAAGTACATACCCACCCTGCAAGCGACGTCCAGTCGTGATATCGTCCTGCAGAGTTGGGCGCACGATCCCCCCAAGGTCATCAGTGACATTTTGGAGAGCATCGTTGCAGCTATCCTCATCGATTCGGGGTACAATTTCGACAAAACAGTGTGCATCGTGGAAGCCGTTATGCAATGCATTCTAGAAGTCTTATCCCCTGACCTACCTCCGGAGCCGGTCTCCGCATTCTATCTATGGGCGGCAAAGTCAGGATGCAAACGAATTCACCTAAGGTGTGTCCGATCCATGGCTGCCTAGATTTGGTGCTTCTACATGAGGCTTGTCCAGAAAATCATGCAGTCGTCCCGAGTACAAACGAAACGACACAATTTCCGTTGTCGTGCATGACACCGTTGTCGTCGGTCCCGTGACGGCATCTAGCTTACCTGTGGCTCGTGCATTCGCATCGGAAAATGCCCGGATGATTTTACAGGCCGCCGATTCGGATAAAGTATTGGTCAAGATATGTGATTGCAATGAGCAACCGGTTTGCGCCTCCGTTCCGGACCCGTCCCATGACACTGTCGATGATACCACTGAGATTGGCTTTGCAGCCGCGGCACACATGGAGCTGGAGAAATTCAGAAATCCCCAGGAGGATCACATCTCGGGTGAAGAGGCGGCGGACACTGAGAATGCCGCTGACTCATGATGGGTTAGAGACAACTCCTTGAGGTTCCTGTTTTACCCCACGACAAAGCAGAGTCTCTATCGAAGGGGGGCAGTCTCGAGCAGTTGATGGTTCACACCCCATGTCATTCACACCCAATGTCATGACCTACTTTTCGGCACACCATCCATTGACCTGTGCCGCCTGATGATGTCGTGTTTTCTAATCGGATTGCTCTTACGTCATCTCATCCCCGCATGCCACGGATTATCTCCGCGGTATTGCAAATGAGGTTGGAGCCCCGCTGTGCGCAGAGGCACGATCCTCGTAAACGTGACCTTTTGTACCCCCTTTGTGTAATGTGTAATGACATAACTGACGAGAGCAAACTGACCGTCAGACTGACGGGAGCACTCCTAGACATGCGGATGCGGAACTTTCTCAAACACGGTGTTATGTTCTGACCGGAGGTTTTTGAAGACATGACGCCTTCGATGAATGTGGGGAATTAGTCTCGACAGATAAGTGCTTGACCGTCCTCATCTGTCCGTAAACTTAAAACTGACATCACATACAGCAGCAGTACTTTTTGAGTTATTCTAGAACCAGCTGCTCGTGTTGCCGCCGCTTCTAAAGAGGTATCAGTTATCTTGCGGCGTTATTTGCGGCTGGCGCTCGCCCTGGCTTCGAATCCGTCTGGGCTCATATCTGGGCTCCACTCTCTTTGCAGTTGTCTCGCGGCCAAGGTATTGCCGGGTTAAATAGGACGCGAGGTATGACAACGCCCACAGAGCTTGGGAAAGAGTCTCATCAAACTATTTGCTCTGCTTTACCCAATCACCATGCACCTCCGTTCTGTCACGGTCATCAACGATGCCATAGCGTCGTCCATCCCTACCCTCACCGCTTCTTTCAGCCTACGCCTCTTGTTTGTACGGATCTTGGGACTGTCTGTCCTTTTTGGGCTCGGACTTTTTAGCCGCCAGCCTCAGTTCACTTCAGGCATTGCTATTCCCACGAAGCAGAGTCATTTTACCGACACCAACGACTTCCAGGTTCTTATCCTTGGAGGCGGCGTAACTGGTGTAATAGCCGCTGAGACCCTGCACCGGAGACGGATAGACAACTTCAAGATTATTGAAGCACGCCCCACCCTTGGAGGGCGTATGAAGAGCTTCTCATTTGGTGCTGCCAGCCGGCAGTATGTCTTGGAATTAGGCGCGGAGTGGATCCACGGCACCCAGACGAACAACGGCCCATCTAATCCAATATACGACCTGGCCCGGAAGAACAATCTATCGATTCAGCCGAATCACTACCGTGGCAGCATGAGTACGTCTAGCACCTTCAACCATTAAATGCAGTCCTTACTGATGCCATCGACTCCTAGCAACTTACGATCACACAGGTCAAGTCGATTATATGAAGACGTTCAATGCCGCGGTCGAGAACTTTGCTGCTCTGACTGTGGCTGGAGGTACGCCCGCGAGTCCAGTTTCCTTATACTTAAGCCCCAACTGGAACTATCATTTCAACAGGTGATCGGATCCAGAGAGGTTTGATGGATGCGACAACTCGTAGTGGTTACGCTCTTCTCGATGCCAAACCTATAACGCCTCACGAAGTAGCCTCTGAATACTATCAGTTCGACTGGGAGTATGCGCAGGCACCAGAGCAGAGCTCTTGGCTTGCGTCATCTTGGGTAACGTATCCGTTCTATACCAGCCAGTCGCGTTTGCTGTTCCGAAGAGTGATGATAAAAAGTCCTGCTCGGAGCCAGATCGTCTTGGTTTGTCGCAACTCTGCTACTTATCACGCGTATTCTAGGCGAATAATTTCACCTTTAATTGCGACCAAGGCGGCTTTTCTACTGATAACCTCTTGACGACTGACCAACGCGGATTCGCGAGCATCCTTCAGTCGGAGGCTGCTGAATTTCTTTCCGAAGAGCAGGTGCTACTGAATGCCACTGTTAAGGCCATAAAGTATTCTAATGATGGGGTATCGGTGAGCCTCTCGGACGGGACCAGCTTGAGTGCGGATTATGTCCTGGTTACGTTCAGTCTCGGAGTCCTGCAGCACAATGATGTCCTTTTTGAACCTGCTCTACCTCGATGGAAATCGGAAGCCATACACGGCATGTCGATGGTCAGTGGACCAACTTACGTCGGTCCTTCTCCATCTCATAAACACGCACAGGGAATATACACCAAGATATTTTTACAGTTTCCGGAGAAGTTCTGGTTTGACACCGAGGTCGGTGGTTCTTCTATCTTCGATTGATGACATTCTGACGCAAGGGGCATCAGTTTGCTTTGTACGCCGATCACAAGCGAGGATGGTACCCTGTCTGGCAGAGCCTTGACATGGATGGTTTCTTCCCAGGTTCCGGAATACTTTTTGTCACCGTCACAGTATGCCTTTGAATGGGTTTATGGCGCTAGGGTACTAATGACCGATTGAAGGGGGATTTCTCCAAGCGTATCGAGTCGTTGAGCGACGAAGTCGTGAAAGCAGAGGTCCTGGCCGTTCTCCATTCGATGTACCCCAACACGACGATCCCCGAGCCCGACGCGTTCTACTTTCCACGTTGGCAGAGCGACCCACTTTACCGGGGGAGCTACAGTAACTGGCCCTCAAGTTTCCTGAAGGGTCACCACACAAATCTCAGAGCCACGGTCGAGCGGAGACTCTGGTTCGGCGGTGAGGCTACGAGTTTCAAGTATTACGGTAGGTTGAGTGTTACGTAATCCTGAACCAAGCCCACCTTCGCTGGACCACTGCCACTGACTGGGGGTGTCGCGCGGAACGCGACGTCGTGTTTAGGCTACTTGCATGGAGCATATTATGAGGGACAGAAGATGGCAGAAGAAATCGCTCACTGCGTTGAGGACGGTGGGTGTGCTGGACTTGCACATGTGGAGGAGGTCTCAAGTTCTCGTCCGTATGATATCGCCGCGGATTTCATGTGATCACCGCACAGTCCCGCTGAGTATTTCTGATGAAATGCTGTATACACATACGATTCTTTGTATCATTACGACGTCCTTACGTGCTGTGGGCGCACGAACGACAAGGTAGCCCATGAATGAAACTTTTGATTTGATATTATCGCCACCGATGTTCGACTCCAACTGATTGCACAAATAGGCCCAAACGACGCCTTGTTCAGCACTAACTTCCAGGGATGGCAGACATAGCATCGGATGAGGCTCTTCAGCACCTCAAGTCTTTATATCCATACAGAGAGATCACCTCGTCGGATGGTAACTCAGACAGAACTCTCGTCGTTGATCTCACAAGCCAATGCGACTCTAGTCATTCAGAATCCGTGGTATATCGTGACACTGCTCAGCTTCACCACAGGGAACAGGCCGGACGCGGTTCCACTCCTGTTCAAGTATGTCTTGGGCGAACTTGAGCGCACGCAAAATCGTATCGGAGTGTCGGACGTTGAGGCGACGCGTGAAAGGCTCCTCCTTGCTCGCAGGTTTCGAGATGCTATCTTTAAGGGAGGCATCATAAGCGGGTACTCAAAGGTATATACCCTGCTATCCTCGGTCCAATCAATCATTGCTATAAAACTTCAACTAGGCTATAAATGCCCTGATCTCTCTTCACGAGGTTACGCCTAAAGAACTATGCGATACAAAACTACAGAGGTGAGTGACAGAAGGAAATTTTAACATTGGTGGATTACGTGATCTCTCCTGTAGAGAAACTGCCTTATCGTTGCCAGAGGTCGAAAGACGCGGAGAGGTATTCTTCCGAGAGTATTATGGTGAGACTGCAGACTACGTGCAGGGTCTTCTCGATAAGATATACCCGGATATGGGTACGTACGCATGCTAGTTGAATATGCAACCCAGACTCTACGACGACACGCAGGGTGGTTCAGCAACACAATCGCCTACGGGGTGGTATACGGCTATACCGAAGTCCTCAACCAACTAGAAACGGCGTACGTCTTGGTTGGCGCGCTCATCGCGGTGGACACGCCTCGGCAGATCGGCTGGCATCTTGCAAACGCGCGTCGAGGGGGTGCATCACTCGAACAGGCTCGGGCAGCCAGGCAGATAGCCATTGAAGCTTCTCGGAGTGCGGGGGTGATTTGGAGGAATGAGGTACCGGAGGTAAAGGAATAGGTGACTGTGACTGGTAGACAAAAGTTGTGAACGAGCATGCATTGGGTTATAGCGGTGCTTGTATTTTGATAGAAAGGTCAAAGGAATGTTCGTGGTTGAGGACAAAGCGCGGCGCTGAGGAGGATGAGGGAGCGATTTGCGTCGGCAAATGCCGTGCCCCGCCGTTCGACAAAGTGCATCATCGTTGGCAGCTCCTCAGCTGGACCGAATCATCCTTCTCCCTCTGTGGGTTACCACGACCTATACAAACTACTCAGAATGACGGACACCTCCAGTGTTGACAACGACCTGGTGTCCCTTGCACCCACAGCAGCTTCAATCCTTGGAATTAAAACTCCCTTGCGGTTCCGGCCCCATGGCTCCAGCCAGAAAGCACATGTTGTCCTTCGTCGCGTTGACCCGGAAAGCGACTCTGAGGGAGAAGGAGAGGCCAAGGGTGCTGTCCAATTCAGCTTATTTGCCTACAAACGGATCGAAGTCAAGCCCGGGAAGGAGATTCTCCTCACTGTTGCCGATGGACCCTTCAAGGATCGTGCTATCATATTTGAGGGGGATGAGCTGGGGACCTCTTCTCTTTCGGATGTTGAAGAGGAGACTCAGGTTGCAGAGGATGACGACGCCTTCGTGCCCCCAGAGCAGTCGCTACCCCTCAAGATGAGGAAGCCTTGGACAAGACGCCTCGAGGCGTCTGTGCTTTTGGGTACGTGCAATGTGCCACCTGACATCTCTTTCATAGCACTCATGTCATCGTAAAGCGCATGTACCACCCCCTGGGGCCACCCGTCACTCCATTGGAGTCCAAACAGATCCACTAATACCTTCCCCTGTGCCCGAAGAAAACCCCCAAACGGTTTGCTCTATCCATGCGAGAAACTGGATTAACGTTCCCCTCTTCAAAGCCTTTCGGCGTTTCAGTCTCTCCTATCTTATCGAATGATGTTAAAGTCGCGCTGCCATCTGTCGATAAGAGCACCGAGGTCAAGACGGGTGTCGCACGCCCGCAGCACGCTGAGCGTAATCATAGTCTATCTCCTGTGAAAGTTGACCCCGCCACCGATAGCTCAATCCCTCCTTTTCCTAAGCGTCACCCAAATTCGTCCTCACCCTCAAAACAGAACGACGTTTCGACAAGTGTACGTACCCTTTTACGACTGATGATCCAGATACTAATGCACAACAGGCCTCTACCGATGTTCATGTCAACGATCAGGTCGAACGATGGAGCCCTTCCGTGCCAGTCCCCATTGCTTTGCCTGTTACCACGAGGCTATCTGATGAGACTTCTGAGTCTGCGAATTCCGTTAGCGTTACAGAGGACGGAAACCCACCTGTTCTTGTTCCGGAAAGGCCTTGGAGTCCTTCTGTACCTGCTGCCTTATCAACCCAACCTTCACGTAGGCATAATATCAAAGGCCAAAGGGCGGAGCTACTTGAAGATGCGAACAGCTCCAGCGAGACCCAGCCCAGTCTTCGTACCAAACTTCCCCCCTCATCAACCTCTTCTTCACCCGTCCCACCGACTCCCCCATCCCCTACCAAGATCAGGCTTCCAGCAAAGCCTAGGTCAAGTTCCTTCGTGCCTGGCAGTTTCGTGTCAGATATCACTAACCAACCCCCTTTCGCATTCTCTGATGAGGATACTAAGGTATCTTGTTGACCAACAACACGACGATTTTGCCTAATAATCTCGCACAGACTAATATCCTCCCGGGGAAGACTTCCTCTTCTCCCCCCTTGCAGCCATCTTCAGGGCCCCTGCTTCCTGCTGAAGCGCCTTCGTCACCACCAGTAGCATACCCGCCCTCACCAAATCTCAGGAAAGATCATTTACCGTCTCGTCTCTCTCCTGCTAGTTCACGGGGCTCGTTCAGCCACGGACCTCTGGAAAGTAGTGCTACAAGCGTTCCTTCCCACCCTTCGTCACCAAAGCAGTCTCTGAAAAAGCCCCAAACACTCTCTTGGCCCCCTTTCCGACCAGGCCGCGATGATGGCTCGACAGACTTTTACCCACCCTTCCGCGCAGGTCCTGAAACTGGCGAGCCACTGCCACCGCAGAATTTCCGACCTACCTCTGGGCCCGCTACGCCACATGATCATATTCCCCTCAACCCACAGATTCGTGGGCGACCCGCAATGATATCTAATCCCATCCCTGTCGCTCCACGCTACTCGTCGGTTACACTCCCATCGGGGCCTGGAAGACCGTCTTCACCCGCTTCACAACTCTCTCACAACTCTCAGCTATTTGGACCGTCAATGTCACCAAAACCCCCACTGAAACTATCACATGGAATTGTGCCAGACATTGGTCAACCACCGCGCCAGCCTCGGGCGGAGGTTGCACCCCCGGCGATGGGTTCACCTCCTATGAGTCAAGGGATGACCCCGAGAAACTTTCCTCATTTTCATCGCTATCGTAAGTATTTCGTGTCTCGTAACTAAATTGAGCTCTTGCGACCTCGAATGGACATGCGAGGCTGACAGTTTCGCAGAGAGGCTTCCGAACGCACCTCGTCCGCTTGTTGACGGGCGGGGGCGCGGGATCCCCATAGCTGCAGGCGCCAAACGGAAGGCTTCACCCCCTCGAATGGAACCCCCTATGTCGCTTGAGATTCCACCTAAGCGTCCACCACCATCTACATGGCCAACTGCGTCGCCGATTAGATGTGCTACAGTGCAAGGTGAATCCGTTGCGATTCAAGGCATCGCGTTCAATCGGACGGGGAACTTGATGGCTGTAACATGTGAGCACTAGCCTATCTATTTATTACCGTTATGATCGCGTTGAATGAGTTTATTAGGTGCGGATTGCTCAATTCGCGTCTGGGATAATGTGACGTACAGTGAAGTGGCACGCCTGCCTCATTCATCTTCTGTAGTTTCGGCTCAGTGGATGGACGATGATGCTGGTGTACTTGCCTTGTGCATGGACGGTGCGCTGGTGCGCTGGACGCGACCGGCTGGTAATACGCCCCCTCGTGCTCACGATATATGGAATTGGGTTCGTCTTGCGGATCCCATTGGGGGAGCTACGCCAGAAGACGCACCAACTGCACTCGCGTATAAAGGCGATAAGATCGCGGCGTCATTTCCAAAATTGGGGGTGTATGTCTGGATGATGAAACAGGGTGAGCCAAGACGCTGAGATCGCTTGATGAACGAAAGCTGATAAGGACTAGGTTCCTGGCAAAGTCAACGGCCGATCGACAGACAGAACGTTACTGCAATCGAGTTCGTTAATGACGGGAAGGCATTACTTGGAGGAACTAAGGACGGCGTGTTGTACGTGCCTATTTATATTGACATTACCAGAGTTGCGAGCTCGTTCATAGGTGGTATTGCCCAGTGTCTGAGACTGTGCCCCGGTTGTACAATGTTTTCAAAGCGAGGATGTAAGTTTCCCTTCTTTTCGTTTCCGCCTACTTTTTTTTTTTTTTTTCGTTCCGTGGTGTGCTGAAGAACTATTTTAGATGTGGGATAGATGTCCTTCCAACGGAAACACATGCCTTGGTTTCTCAGCAAGTCGGACGCGCGCATCTCGTTGCCATCTCGCAAGACGAACATCGCGGCAAGGTCATGCAAGTTTACACGGTGGAGCATGATCTACAAGCAGAGGCTGTCTACGATGCGAACGCGTTATTTGTGGGTCACAATGATGCTGTACTGTACGGTTCTGCACGTGGCTATTTGTTTGCGTGGGACAAAACAAGCGCAAAAGTTCTATGCGGCCTGGACCATGGGGAAGGTGCGTGCCGTTTTCGAAATGTTAAGACTGGCATTCTGATCCCGAGGAGGATCCGTTGTGCAAACCATCGGGGTAAGTCACCGGACGCGCTCTGTGTACGCGAGAAAGGTCCGACAAGATTTGGTTGACAGGTTTACCGAAGAAGCGATGGGACCGGAGAGAGCTGTGTGGTCACTGGGAGTCGAGAGGGTAAGCTAAACTGGTGGGAAGAACCCATGGGAACGGGATGTGAGTAAGATGCCGTTGTCCTGTTTGGTCACTGATGGCGGTATCGTATCGTATCCAGCTATCGAGGAATTTCCTTCGGGCACAGGCAAGCGCCTCAAATCGAGTTGACACTGGCTGTCGTGCAGCCTGCGGACACCCCCTACCTTTTTTTTGGTTTAAATTATAGACACATTCGTTTTTCTAATAATACTGTACTACATTGCTAAGCTGTAAATAAATAAATAAAGGCTGGCCGGATGCCGGGACGTGGCCGGCCGGGACGCCGACCGAACGGCGAACGGTGTTGTCCACTCGACCGTCGACTGTGGTTGCCTTGCACGACGTTCGTGTTCATTCGCCACTGCCTTGGAGTGAGTCTTCTCTTTTCTCCCATTTCCCGCCCGCTCAACTTAATACAACTCCACCCCCACGCGTCTCCTATCTCAGTCTTTTATCGCACACTGATCAGCATTTGGGTTCGTACGCCCCACCGCCCGAAGGTCTCTCCAACAACAACTGAACAACCTCACACGCTCGCGCCAGCCCCCGTTCGTCTTTGGCCAAGAGAATGTGAGTGCATCTCCCATTTTCCGCTAGCTACCGCCCCTCCACCCCAATTTTTTCTCCTGCCTTTGACTCCCTGTGTACATCCCTTGTTTCACTCTGATGCTCAATCCCTCCCCTGAAGAATAGTTTTATCATATCTTTCGAAATTTTCTGAGCGATATGCAGACAATAAAGTGTGTTGTAGTCGGTGACGGTGCTGTTGGTAAGGTAAGCATCGAGAACTTTTCACTCCTTACCTCCAGAGCCAAGCCGTACACCACTCCACCATCTCTAGACCTGTCTCCTAATTTCCTACACGACAAACAAGTTCCCCAGCGAATACGTTCCAACGGTAAGATTCATTTCTCTCAACTGCTGCGGAGAAAACAAAAGGTGATCTGTCTATGCAGGTGTTTGACAACTACGCGGTCACCGTAATGATCGGGGATGATCCTTACACATTGGGCCTGTTTGATACCGCTGGTGGGTGTTCATAGTCTCTCGTCACACTCTGTGCCACCGGCTCTCCATTCATCCGTCTTTGCTACTTGTAGGTCAGGAGGATTACGACCGCCTACGTCCGCTATCGTATCCGCAGACGGACGTTTTCCTTGTGTGCTTTAGCGTCACCTCACCTGCCTCTTTCGAGAACGTGAAGGAGAAGTGGTTCCCTGAAGTGCACCATCATTGCCCGGGAGTTCCATGCCTCATCGTAGGCACCCAGGTGGACCTACGTGATGACCCGCAGGTGATGGAGAAACTTCAGCGACAGAAGCAGCGGCCCGTCGCTCCAGAGCAGGGAGAGCGTCTTGCGCGTGAACTCGGTGCGGTAAAGTACGTTGAGTGTTCCGCGCTCACTCAGAAGGGCCTAAAGAACGTTTTCGACGAGGCGAGTACTTCTCTCCACTTGGGTTTTTTTTTGCTGGTTTTTGACAATGCATGAAGGCTATCGTGGCTGCACTTGATCCCCCTGTCGTCAGGAGGAAAAAAAACTGCATAATCGTCTAAGGCTGGATACGGTACCGGGCTCATTCCATATATACGTTACCTCCGACCCCTGTTCATGACGATTGCCACCGCGAGTAGTCTCTTAACATCCGAGCGCCCCGCGAATCCGCGTATCTACTTTCTCCCCATCCTTTTCCCTACGTTGCTTTGGCTGCTCTCCCGCCCAATACCTATAGTTCTTTTTTCTCCGCTGCGCGTGGCCTCCCGCGGGCGTCTATGTCTGCTGTCTTGTAGTTGTTAGTTTCGCGACGGTACTGGGAGCCAAATCTAATACCCGTCCATGAGGGAGCGAGCGGTGACGCTCGTGCACTTGTGGGCTGCGGCAATGACAAATTCAAGGTCCCAAGAGGCGGTCACTCTGACTTTGTATTACGTCGTTGACAAAAAGTCAAACAGTTTCTTTTCCTTTTCCGAGACAACGGCTCCTTATCGTTATCGCTTTATCATTGATCAGCCATCTCTGAGCCACTGTGGAACGTCTAGAGGCAGTCCTATAGGCTTACAGCGGCCCCAATCTACCCCGAACGACGAGGACGAGGTTCATTCTTTTGCTTGGTGGTCGCCTCGAGCCGTTCGCACACGAAGGACTCGCTCGGGCTAGCTGGTCCGCGACTGCAACGTGGCCCACCAGGACGACATCCGCGTCAAAACGGTCAATCCTTTTGCTCTTTTTTTTTTTTTTAAAAATCGTGCCCGCGGCCGTCACGATATCACGCCAGTCGGTTCGGTACGGCGCCCGCGTTTGTTCAATTTGCGGTTTAGGTTTCCACCCATTGTGCGTGTGCGCGTGAGAGACTCGGATCGCGAAGGGGGGTGGGGGAGTGTAGTAGTACTAACCTACCAGCGGTCGCAGAGGACAGGCAATTCACCAGCCATTCGCCGTTCCCGTCTGTCTCTCACTCACGGCATAGAAAGGGGTGTTTGTGGAGGAGAGCTTGCCGGCGCGGCCGCCTTTTTTTTTTTTTTTCCCTTTCATTTTTCGATTCGGGGGGGGGGGGGGGGACGCCATCGCGGCGGGCGTCGTTGTGATGTGTGGACTTTCCCCGTTTTCTTTTTCCTCCGGCCGTGGATGAAAATTTGGAAATTTGCGACTGTCGGACGTTCTTTCGGCTGGCTGGGGCGGGCGTCCGGGCGTCCGGGCGGCCAGCCAGCGAGACGAGCAAGAGTTGTGGCTTGCGCGCGTCTGCGGTTTCTTATTGGGGTTGATTGCTCTTTTGGTCCCTTTGGAGGCCTCTCGGGGATACCTCGCCCTTGAGAAATGGTCCCCCCCCCCCCCCTTTCCTTTTTTAAAAAAATTCCATTTTCCTGCGCCAGCGGCCCCATCATCCTCATGACCCCCACCAGCTTGGAAGCAAGCCCCCCCCCCCCCCCATCGGGATCTGGGGGATGGCGCAGACTGAGACGAGCGTGGAAATCCATAAGATCGGAGTCGCCGGTGAGGAGGCCATCATCCTTCACCCTGCATCGGCGTTTCAAGACGTTTCACGGGTCGCTCCGATTGCTCGCCCGGGTGTAGGATTGGTAGATGAAGACATCGATCACAATATCGTTCGAGCGTGAAGCTCGTGGGCGCTTGATCATTGACGGGTTGACATCTAACCCCCACAAGTCGAACACCCGTGGGAGCCCGAGGGGGACCATTCATCTTCTGGCCATCACAGGTTCTTCGGGATCGAGCGCCCCCTGTGGAACTCTTGATCTTCTGGCGAGCGCCTGCAGGCTCTTCTTCGTTCGATCAAAGGTCCACCCACAATACGTTCAACCGTGGCACATTAACAGATAGAGTTCCTGTTGAGAGTAACATACAACATAGAACGATGAGTCCAAAGGGTCCGCCCACGGTCCACTCGACAAAGTAGCAACCCTACTGAGAACACAGGATGTGAACTATACTCGGAAGGGCGCTATGTGGTTACAGGGCATACTGTGGAATGAAAGACGTCGTGAAGAAGTTGTAGCAGAGACGAACAAAGACCTGTCAGGAAATGTACTGGGACGGAACTTTGGCACTGTCAAGAAGGGGGGAAAAGAGATATAACAAAGAAAAAAAAAGTTCTTGTGGGTGGGAGGGGGAGTATATTGTCTGTGCCGGGTCACACCGGATACGATTTATAGAGTTGCGCGGGCTTGCGGGGGATAATAACTGTCATCAGGGGCAGAGGGGGGGGAAGGGCGATGAGGTCAGTCAGCGTGTCTATACTAGGGCAACACCTACACCTTGGACGGCTTGGGCTTAGGTTTCCCCGGTCCCCAGCCATCATCGGCGCGCTTGATCTTGGCCTGCTTGAGAGCACGCGGGGCGGCACTCGCGGACAGGATGAACAAAAAGAGGGCCACGACTATCAAGTTGAGCCTAAGCATGCTTGAGAGAGGTAGGATGTAGCTGCCTTGAGCGAAGGGTCGTGATGAAGTGGAAACGACGCGCGACTGTGAAGGAAGGAGAGTCGCGCAGGTTGCCCTAAGGGTAGAGGGCGAGGACCGACTTGCTATTTAAGTGGGAACGATACGATTCCCGGACATGGGAAAGGACGTATGCCGTAACCTGGGCAGTCATTATAGCCACCGAGTTGGACGGGAAAAGGGGTTCTAACGGCAGGCCAGGATGAATGGGTGATTAGAAGGCGGGGGGAGTCGAGGGACCGGAGGTGGCTGCGGCAGCTGCGCGGCCACAGAGGTACGAATAAGAGTCGACCGCTTGCTAGGGTCAGGCAAAAAAGGGTCAAGGTTCCGGGGGGGCGTGTGTTTCAAGGTGTGATAAGTGCGTGTTGCTATCCCCACAAGTCCGAGGAGGGCTTGACGAGTGGATCTCGCCACTAGAACGGTCTTAGTTCTGGTACGCATTGACAGGTACGGTATGATGATGGTGGAGTTGTCGTGGACCATTAATCAGCCTTGTCACCCAAATGCGGATAGAACGGGGGTTGCAGGGGTGGAGAGGACAGTGAGAAAGGAAGCCTGGACGATGACAAAAGCGTTTACATGTGGCAGGCTGCCAGAGACGGATTCGTAGGATTTCCGGGACATGCGCTGGCATAGAAAGAAGGCAAGAGAAGTGTCTGCGCTGGAGAATGCACTGGCAGATCTGCTGTGTGGCAGGACAGAATAGTCAAGTTCTGAGAGAGTCAATCCATCCCTGAGAGCTGTCCAAGGCATGTTCAACTCAACTGAATAGGAGACTCGGCAGCTGTCAGCGATAAATAAAGCCAAATACTTTGCAACCCCTCACTTATCTCCCTCCCTTTGTGCCCCCGTAAATGTCCCGACCGCAAGATGACAGGAATCAAGAAGCTACCGTCTATCTTGTATGTCTCGCGCCCTTAACTGCGTTTGATCGCCCAATCTCACTCGGCCGAGGGCAACCTGGATGAACGTTGCACAGACGCGCTCATATGGGAACTCATGCTCCAGGCCGGTCCAGTCGGTGCGATTTCTTTCTCGGTCTCGCGTCGCCGTCCATTTGACTCATCGTGTATCGGTCCCCCTCCCAGTCAACGTACACTTGCCAAAAGACCGGATCTCAATGGCGCACCAAGGATTTGGGTTTTGCGAGTTTTTGACCGAAGAGGACGCAGAATATGCCTGTAAGATCATGAACCAGATAAAGTTATGGGGAAAGCCCATCAGGGTTAACAAGGTGCGCTTCACGCGACAGGTCACCGCATGGCATGGCCGACAACGCGTTTCGCTCAAACTCCATCCCTTTCTCGGCGTAACGCAGGCGTCCTCGGACAAGAAGCAACTTGACGTAGGCGCGAATCTTTTCATAGGCTCGCTGGACGAAAACGTGGACGAACGGCTCCTTTATGACACTTTCAGCGCGTTCGGTATGATGGCGACAACGGCCAAGGTGCGCCAACATCTCCGCTCGCCGTGTGCTCGTTACTAATCCTCATTCAATCAGATCGCGCGCGATGCGCAGACGGGACAATCCAAGGGTTACGGATTCGTGTCCTACACAGACTTTGAATCCGCCGACGCTGCCATCGAGTCCATGAACGGGCAGTTCCTCATGAACAAGCCCATCACGGTCCAATACGCCTTCAAAAAGGACGGCAAGGGCGAGCGTCATGGGACAGCCGCCGAACGACTCTTGGCAGCGCAGGCCAGAAAGAACAACGCGCTACCACTTGCCTCACGTCCACCAGCGGCAGCTGCAGCTTACGGCGCCGTACCACCCACCCCAGGCTTCCCTGGGTCCTACCAGGGCCAATTCGCCGGTGCACTCGCGGCCCCACCTCCCCCGCCGCTTGGATTCACGCCCATGCTCATGCAGCCGCCTATGCAATCGCCCGGTGCCGTTCCAATGTCGCCCATGGGCATCGGTATGCCCGCGGGTATTGGTGGTGTGCCGATGTTCAACCCAGCCCAGGGTTACCCGCCACCTCCCCCGCCTGGCTTTGCACCTATGATGCATCCACCTGCATCCCCAGCTGGTATTCCACCCTATATGGGTCAATGAGGGTGTCAGTGAATATAAAATTACTGTATCGTAAACTCTGATGCAAACCGACTAACATGTCCATATCAGACAGTCTTGTTTTGAGAGACCAGCAGGCAAGAAAATATAGATGCATCTACATACCCTGAGACATGATTGTAACTATTGGTCATGACCTAGCGTGTCTGGGGACGTGCGAGTGAGCATATGAATAAGGAGTCAATGAGCGGTGACTATTCGACTCACCTTCGTACGGTGTACTTGGTGGTTAGCATTGGTGGTTGCATGTCCGCGGAATCTAGTGCCACTTTGAGGACACGGGGGTTATTGCCTCTGCTCTGCCTAAGGACCCTCCTTCGATCATCGGTCAGAAGGGAGATGTCATCCAAGTCTTCAGGCAGATAGGAATGCTGCACTACTATTCCAGAGATATACAAGGAGACCTACTAAGGGAGGGTGAATGAACGAGAACCGAGAACGCGCTAGACGCGATGGACGGGAAATCAAAACAATGAAAGGGAGATGAAAGGGGAATCCAGGCAGAGAACCCGAAGGGGATGGCTCGAGGCGTCGAGGCGTCGACTCGCCTCCAGCGGCGACGATGGATGGTCATGGCGAGGGGGAGGGCATGAAAGGGAAGGGGTGGTCGAGAGCGGGCGATGTCACTGTAGCCAGCCTTGGGCGTGTGTACTGCCAGCGCCAGCACGTTATTTGCATTGCTACCCTTCACCTTCACGATGACCTTCCTCGACTACGCGTCCCTCGAGTCGTCAAATTCAAAGTAAGCAGCCGCCAGCTTCCAACGTGGACTTTGGTTCTGAATGGTCCCTTCTAACGCAGACGGAACAAGCTTCCTCCTCCGCCAGGTTTTCCGGAGGTGTCAAAGGTGCGATACATCGTTGCTACTACCCGTCCCGTCCCCGTTACCGCCGAGGGGAACAAACACACCGCGAACGAGCGGCAACGGCGCGGGCGGGGAAGGGGGGACGCGTCAGAGATCATCATCAAACTCAGAAACGTATTTTTTTTCCTGTCTGCAGGGCAACAAAGTGCAGAGCGGCGAGGGCGGTGACGGCAGGTCCTCGGCGGCGGAGGCGCTGCGCTCGCACGAGGCGTTGAAGACCAAGAAGGCATGGGAGTTCGCCGTCTCGCCGCTCAAGTCGTTGCCCATGCAGGCGTTCATGCTGTACATGTCCGGCGGGGGCGTGCAGGTGTTCAGCATGGGCATCGTCGCCATGCTCCTGCTTTCGCCCTTCAAGAGTCTGTCGACCATGAACGCCGGTGCGTCGTCTTTCCCCCCCCCCCCCCCTTGTCTTTTCGGTGTTTCCGACATGCCCCCTTCCTCCTCCCCCTCTCCCTCGGCGGGTGCGCGCGCCTCGCTCGCTCCCTTCGGATCGACGCCCAGCTTTCGCGTCTTTCGCGCCCGGCCCGTCGTCGTCTCCCACGGCCCAGTCGCTCTCCACCCTCCCGCTGCAAAAGCTCGCCTACCTCGCCTGCAACGTCCTCACGCTCGCGCTCGGCCTTTGGAAATGCCGGTCCATGGGCCTGCTCCCCACTGGCACCGGCGATTGGCTCGCGTTCGAGAGCCGCGGACCCGCTCCGGAGATTTCGTTGTTCTAGAGGCGCTGGCCGCTATTCCATTCCAAGGGGGATGCCAGTGCATGCCGATCTCGTGGCACGGATATCACGGATGATGTGTTCGGATTACGTTGACGATGATGATACTCGCTCGAGTCGGCCGCGGCGGCGCTGCTTGCCTAGCCAGACCGCATAGCGGACTTGTGCGCGCGCATGTATTGTTTCCTCGGGCGTAGCGTAAATCTGGTTAGGCGTATGGGTATCGTGTATATACTACAGACACGTCCTCCACAAATGTCAAGTAGGTTATAGATTCAAAGGCAAAAAAAAAAAAAAAGGTTCCAGAAAGAGAAAAAAAAAATCCCATCGTGACGTCGTGCGGCCCATGCTTCATCTCATCCAACGAACAGTTCGAGGGCTATCGCGATTATAAAGCGGTCACCACGGCGCTCATTTCCTCGACCCCGCCGCCTCTTCCCGCGCTTTTGCCACCCGTCCCTTGACCCACGACTTGGCCGTGCGCCTGACGATCGCCCGCCGGCCCAGCCCGCGCATGTCCGTGTACACAAGGACGACATTGCGCATCGTGCCTGTGGCCAGGAGCACGTTGTCGCCCGCCGTGGCGCCATACTTGCTCGAGACGGCCGCCGCGACGGCCGCACCGCCGGCGTCGACCAACCGCACGGACGACTCTGCCAGTGACGAGAGGATGATCGCGGCAGAGAGCGCGACGCGTGTGCGCGTGCGCAGCGGCGCCGCGTTGGACTGGGAGGGGGTGGAGGACCGGGACTGAGGTGACAGCGGTGAAAACTTGGGGGACGGCGAGCGCGATGGCGACGGCGACGGAGAGAGCGAGGGCTTGGAGTAACGCGGGGGGAGAGGCGGTTTGTCGTCGGGTGAGCGGGCTGCAGCCGCCGCGGGAGAGGGGCTGCGGCCGCGCAGTGGAAGCGGTGGCTTGTCTGCGTCTGCGCGCAAGGATTGGGATGAGGATACCGTCGACCGCCCTTTTTCTTTGCCCTTGTCCCTGTTGGTGGCGGCCGCCGCGACCCGCGACTGTGCGCTGGATCAGGCTCTCGACGGCGGCGGCTGCTCTGTGGCTTAGCTTTACGGCGCCGCCGCTGACGGTATGGATGCGGGTGAGGTGTTTACGTGTTGTTGGGGACTGCAGGAGGAGGAGCGTGCGGGAGGGAGGGGCGTCGGGAGCGGTGGAAGTGCCCGAGGATGAGGGCAAGGGCGCCGCGTGCGTCGAATGGGCGATGTAGTAGTTCGAGGCGGTCGTCATTGCGCTCGTGAGCAGAGTGGTGGTGCCTGAAATGGCATGGCTAGGATTCGTTGATGCATTAGCGTGAAGGAAGGAGGGAGGATGGGGGCATATGAAAGAAGACGTGCCTGATGAATACTGCCCCCTTCAACATCCAGTCACGGTCTTCCGGAGGGATGGTGCGCACGAGGACCTCGCCAAGGTCATCGAGCGCGTCTGCATCTTCAGGCAGCTCGACGACAACCGGGTCCTGCTCGTGGCCCTTCTCGCCGAGAGACGGATCCTCACGGACCCTAATCGAGCCGTCAAGCGCGCCGACAATCTCCCCGTTATCCTCGTTCATGAGCACGAAACGCCCGCGGAGATCCTCGTCGGCTCTCGCAACCTCCGCCGCCGGAGGAGCGTTGACGATTTGATCCGCGCCGCCGCCGCGCGTGCTGGTGCCGGTAGGGGCTTCGCCGAGGGCGCTGGGATCAGCCGCGTACCCGACGAGCACGCTGTGGAAGAGATCGACGTTGTCCGCGTTCTCGGGCGTCACGGGGGGAAGCTCGACCGTGAACTCGGCGTCGTCCGTCGTGGCGTGGAAGACGTAGCGCCGCGCGCCGGAGGGGGGCAGCACGGACACGGTGAGCGCGCGCTGGGGATCGAGGGGTGCCTCGAATGCGCCATTGTCGATGCGCAGGACGAGGAGGACGTCGCGCGTCGGCGTCGTGCTCGCGGCGTTCACTGACGGGATATTAAAAGTGACATATTCGAGCGCGAGCTGGCCGGCGAACGTGGTGGGTCCGTCTGAGGTCGGGGAAGATGTCAAGGTCGCGAAGGGGAGCGTGACGAGAACGTATGCTTCGGACATCGTGGACGTGGTCAAGTTGGGAGGTGGACTGCGTCCATGAGGGTTGAGGGGGTCCCACTTTTGAGGGGAGCCGAACAAGGCAAGCCCGGTTAGGGGGTGTGGAGCAAAGGCAAAGGGCACGATGCTGTGCTGCTGCGGGATTTTCACGCAGACCGGAACTCGTCTGCGCACAACTCGGGCGGTGTGTTCTCATTCCTGTGGCGATGCGAATTTTGTCGACGGCGACCATGGCCACCGAGAGCCGAGCACTGCACCTGTGCCAGTGGGTGCCACCCAGAGTTACCACATGTTTACGAGTTTTATGCCTGTGCCTTCCGATCGCGCTTTGACCACTCGCAGCAGTCGACTCCAGCTGCGGCTCGATGCACAGCATGCATTTTTCCAACTAAATATATGCCAGTGCGACCGGCTTTCGCAATCCCGACACTGGCCACAGCCATCACCACACTGTTGACTCTGAAAGACGTGCTCTTTTTTTCACCACCCTGCTTCAGACCACTGCAATGTATACAACTCAGATTCTGGACCATGACTGGCTTCGCTCAGAGTATTTTCTTTGAATTCGGGGCATTGGGTCGCAGGAGCAAGGGATGGCCAGCGGAGTACTGGTGGCATCAGCCCACTCGGCGCGTTCAAACCTGGCTGATGGTCTGAGGTGTGGAGTGTCTGTCTGAAACTAGGCAAAAATCTTCAGCAGCCTGAGGTGCTACTAATGGGTTAGTAAACCCGTACCTTTGATGTCCGTATGACTGGATTCACGTTTTGCAAGTCGCGTTGTGCTGATCGTGCGTTTTCATTATCCCTGGATTACCCATCCAGAACCGAGCACCCATATGAGATAGGCAGACTCAGAGAGGAAAACTTGTCCAAGTCTACTGTCTCCGCCGTGGGTCTTCCACTTCTCGTCATCTCTGCGGTGATTTACTTGAGTGTTGTAATGCTGCCACGTCCTTTTGGTAGGTTTAGGTGTTAAATAAGTCGTAGGTGGCTAGGTGCTTTCGACTACGGTTTCGATCGAGCGTTCGTTGCATCGGTTTAGGATGTGTATCCTCCGTGGCGACGCCCCACGTGGGGACAGGGTTCACCCCAGCAAGTATTTTTTTACGTGCCATGTGTTGTTTTGACCGCATGAAACAGAGAGATGTCTTGCATTGCTCGGTTCCCGCAGGGCTGGCGCGAGGTATTTATGACGTTAGTCGGCACGTTTTGACTGCTAGCCATTCCCATGCCTTCCCCACCTCCTCTCGACCCATCCTTGCTGGTCCTCGACCCCCACGATGAGGCTTTCTTCAAGGCTACAACGAAAATTGATGATACGCAAGAGCTCCGTGATCATATCCGAAGGGTTGCCAAGGAGGCATTTGAAGTAGGCGGATTCGGGTGATGAAAAGTCGGCAATTGTCACCAATACTGTTTGCAGGTGTTTCCGTACTGTACAATTGGCTCGTATACGTTCGCAAGGTAAGTCAGAGCCGTCGTTCGTTCGTGATTTAAAGAAATGATGCATTTTGGAGGACTACAATTTCCCGTCTTTCTGGGTATGCGGCCGCGCTCGCTGTTGGAGTTGGTAATGGAGGGATCTTATTGGATGCCGGGTCCTGCTGTGCGTCTTGTGTGCCCTTCTCCGGTTTGAGATTTTGAGCGCGCCGTCAAAGTCGGTGCAGATGCGCGCAAGGCAGAACAAGACGGTTGGCCTACGAGCCGAATAGTCGCCACGGATATCGTGCCTGGTGAGCACAGCGCGTTGATTTCATCCCCGACGTTGATTTGCTGACGAACTGCCGTGCAGAGTTCTGGGAGTTGGGACATAAGCTATTTCGATCCTCGACGGCCTCATTCCCTGCCACATTTATCAAGGCAGACCTTCTGGATGAAACGGACATCGCCCCCGGTCCGCCGTCAATGGACGCCCCTGACCTCGAGAACCTGACCTCGCTAAATCATCTGCGCGGACACGTCACGGCGATCCACGCATCCGCGTTGTTCCACCTGTTTTCTGAAGAAAGACAGCGATCGCTCGCGCTGGCCTTGGGCAGCCTCCTCGCTCCTGTCAGTGGTGCGAGCATATTCGGCTGGTCGACCGGCCGGGAGGAGGTTGGCTATTCCGAATTTGAGGGCAAAGTATCCCACCCCCGGCAGTTTTGCCACTCTCCGTCGTCATGGGAGGCATTGTGGGACGGCATCGTGTTCCCTAAAGGGACCGTGACGGTCGAAGCACATCTAGGAGACTTTGACCACGACGTCGGGCTAAGGCTGAAAGGTGGTCTTCCTCCAAAGAGGCTTGACTGGGTCGTCCGAAGGATATAGCTTCGATCAACCGACACCTTCCATATGCATATTCTGCTGTATGGCATTGAAGTAGACCAATGACTGGGCTATGCGGGCCCTGGCAATCGGCTGGTGTCAAGGTTGCCTTGCGCCCATTACTATTGGTTACCCACCAGTCGGACAGACTTTCAGACATACTAAAAATAAAGATTGAAACTTCTTTTAAAATGGGGGTAAAAAGTCCTGATTAATACAAGTCCATCCGTGGTCTTTTTGTGCCAAAAGATGCTCATTTGACGTTTTCCTTTGACTGTCCGATTGGTGGGGTCACCAATAGTATTGCTTCCTTGTTTCTTATTGAAGCAGGCTGCGTCAACCTCGCGTACGTATCGTTTGATTTTTGTCTCGCCTTGACTGAATCAAATGAGGCCCGAATGAGGACAGGAACGACATTGATTTGATTGTTTATTGATGGTTCCTGCGAGATGAGAGGTGTCGGAATGGCCATGAGCTTCCTAGGCTATGCACGCTTGATAAGTTGAAGCTGTGCGATCGAAGGATTCTCCCTCGCGACTGTAACTCCTTTAGACCGAGATATATTTGTCGTCCAATCATCGACTAGCAACCATGCTTGGACATTGAGGAATGAATGTGTGCTGCGAGTGGCAAGTGATAAAACGCACGCTGGATAGATGCAGTGTTGCTGCGCTTATCAAACTCTCGGGCAATTCTTGCAATCCCTAGAGAATTTAATATACGATGTCTGGTACCTCACAACAAGGTCCATGTATCTTTGAAAACATGTTGTGTTGTATGGTGATCGACTGAGGGAACATGGCCAATGCAGGGGCAAGCCTGAGGCATAGCATCGGTAGGCTCAAGTTATCAAATCATAAGTGAGAGACAGACCTGTTACTAGTATTAGTATTCATGTCAGTGCATTCGGCGGGCACAAATCGGCGGAGGGCATATCCACGGCACACTGTTCCTTGGCAACCCCCATACTTGTCGTTCCAGAATCATGCTCGCCTCACAAAGGAGTCGCTTAAGTGATGCTGTAGCAGCCTAGTACAGACGTTTTCGGTGTATACAGTCGGGGAGGGTAGGTACCTCCATCAGGCCGTGGTGGTGTTTATAGACCCGATCTCGATGGGGCCCGATGAATAGGCTCAGGCTCAGCGCTCAGGCCTCAGGACTCATCAAAGTCGATGCGATGCTACTGTTGATGCATATCCGGAGCATCTAACCCCGTGCCAAACAACTATCCCAACCAAGATAATATGATGGTAACTATTAGGGGAGCAGGGTTTTGTTTTTCGGGTGTGACAGAGGAGGGATTGGCAATGTTCGAACTTTGGGAAACAGGTGACATTACCAATACAATACATACTGTGGGATGAACGTGCAGTGCCGCGTGTAATTTATTATCGACCACGACGATGCCGCAGGACGGCGCTGTTCCATAGTGATAGGGAGAGAGAGTGCCATAAATACTCGCACACTTACTCTAAGCGCCGCACGTCGCTTACTTCCTCCTGCCACATCATGGGGAACTCTCAAAGCCAAAGCCAGTCTCCCAACCCCATCAACAAATTACCCCGCAAGATTGCCGGAAAGCTTCCAGTGCCCTCACTGCGAGACCGTGGCAAGGATTCCGGCTATCAGTCTGCCTCCGCCAGCTCGTCGGGGACTGCAGTGAAGGGGGGCCGCACGAATGAGACCGTCTCGAGCACCACGGCTGTCAACAACACCGGCGGTGAAAGTGGCGGCAGCACGCCACGGCCCGAAACGGCGCCGGCCGTCGTAGAAAAGCCTAGCGACACCCCGGCGCAACCGACCGAAACTGTATGTCCTCCGCACCGCAGAGTAATGCTCTTTATGGGTTGGCTCACCGACTACCGATATCCTCGTCGTTCCCTCCCCCCTTACCTCGTACGTTTCTCTACAGCCTAAAGCTCCCCTCGAGATGCCAAGTTCTGTTACCGTCCCATGTCAGGTAATTTTGTCCTCTGGTAATGTGGAGCCCCTAATTCTGAAACGAGTCATCATCAGTACCGCACCGGAAAAACACTGGGAAGTGGGACGTATGCAATCGTCAAGGAGGCTGTCCACATTAAAACGGGGAAGTATTACGCCTGCAAGGTGATCAACAAGAAACTCATGGAGGGACGGGAGTTCATGGTGCGTCTATGTCCACGCCACCAGCATATCGCCCACGCGCAGCTCCTCGTTTCTGATACCGATACCGATACCGACATAGGTCCGGAATGAAATCGCCGTCCTGAAACGAGTGTCTAGTGGCCATTCAAATATTGTTACACTTTACGACTACTTCGAGGTGAATCTTTTTCATCGCGTTTTCGACTCGAAAGAAATCGTTCCTGATCGACAAACCCAGACAACAAACAACCTATACCTTTGTTTCGACCTTTGCAGCGGTGGTGAACTTTTTGACAGGATATGCGCCAAGGGCAACTACCATGAACCGTAAGTTGAGTGACTTTATGCTTTGTATTCTCCCTAACGCCCACTAGCGATGCGGCGGCCCTGGTGCGCACTATCATGAAGGCTGTGCAATACATCCACGACAGTGGTATCGTCCATCGTGATCTCAAGCCCGAGAACTTGCTTTTCCGAACACCTGCTGAGGATGCGGACATCATGATTGCCGACTTCGGGTTGAGCCGTGTGCATGGAAGGAGGAAAAGTTCCATCTGCTTCACGGAGATTTGTGGGACACCAGGTTATATGGCTCCCGAAATCTTCAAGAAGAGTATGTGGCGTACCAGACTATTGATGAATCTCCGCAGCTGACAGTTGACGGTCGGGCAGCGGGTCATGGGAAGCCGGTGGACATATGGGCGATGGGCGTTATCACCTACTTCCTGCTGGGAGGCTACACGCCATTCGATCGCGATAACCAGCAACTGGAAATGCAGGCTATCATTGCCGGCGATTACAAATTTGAACCAGGCATGTTCTGACACGTCCAACTGCCACCCTATCTGATGGTGGACGAACAGCGGAGTACTGGGCAAACGTGTCTGACGTCGCGAAAGACTTTGTCTCGAATTGCCTGACGGTGGACCCCAAGAAGCGCCCGACGGCCGCAGAAATGTTAGAGCACGGGTGGCTCGCAGACGAGAAGCCTCATTATGTGCCCGACCCTGAAAGCCCAACCGGTGGCCCCACAGACCTGCTTCCGCATATACAGAAACGACTGGATGCAAAGAGCCGCTGTGAGTGTCCAGTCCAGCTTTGTCGTCCGCTACGCTGTCCCACTCATGCAATTCTGACTTGCAGTCCGCCGGGCCGTGTGGGGAATTACCGCAATGAGACGGTTCTCGACGCTTGCATCATTACAGACTGGCACGGGTGCGGGCGAACTTCAAGCGAACTGTGAACAAATACAAGGAGGAATCGGAGAAAGAAGAAATAAACTGAGGTACGTTACGTTTGCGTTTCAGCCGTTGTCCGTTCTTTGGGTGACACCGGAACGTACAGGGTCAGGCTTTGTTGCATCATCACAACGAAGGGGGCGAGGCCGAGGAGAACGGGGCTGTTGGTCTGGAGACAGCAGTGCACATCCTACCAGGTGAAGGACGCCAAAATCTTAAGGGTAGACCGTCTCGAACTCACAGTATATATAACGTTTCCGCTGATGTAGTAATTGTGGGTGGTTTGCAGGGGCTCTACAGTGTCTTTAGTTGAATACCTGATTTGCATATTTTGTTGATACGGTCTTTCCATGCCGATCCGTCATTTGCTCTCCGAACGAGATCGTGGCAGGCAAAGTTGATGTTTACCTGACGTTTGCTGATGCCGAATCATTGCATTGCTTGCGGTTTTTACTGCTTAAATATGCAGGCGTCTGCGCCAAAGCTGTATTACTCCTGCAACGCCGTGGAGCGTGTGGGTCCGGGTGTTCGAGGCTGTTACTGCACTTCGGTGCAGAGTGGGGCCTCGACACGGTCATCGTTCAGGCCCCCAGCGAAAACGTAAGGCAAATATATAGTTTGCCTGATCTTTCCTAGGCACCTTCGGTTGTTGCCCGACAATATATAACAGGCGGTGGGTGCTAGGGCTGCTCCTCCTTGCTTTGTGGTCCCTCTCATAGAGCACTCCGAGCCGAGTCATACCCTCCCGGCATTCACGAGGAATAGGATGTCTCCTAGCCTTTCTCACCTTATCGGGTGATATGCGAGGCATCATTCTCAGCCGCGGACTGTTATACCTCCCGGTGGTTTGGGGGCAAATAAGGCGAAGGACGCCCATCGATGATGAATGCGGGTCATCTAATCACCGCAGCGGCCCATAGCGCCCATCCTCTAAACACCCCGGTGGCGGTGCCGCTTACCTTTCCCCGTCCCACTCGTCTCTTCTCTACTGTCATCTGCCCATATCTCGCGCTTGTGTTAGTCAAACCTCGTTACTCCTCGTCCGTCGCCTCATGTGTCAGAAAGCGGCCTCTTTGCGTTTCTCCGCGATGCACGCACCAGCATCGTTATAAACCTTTCCTTTTGCATGCACTCCTTGGCACACATCCTGCCGTCATCCCTGCCCTAGGACAACCATCATGGCTGGACTATTCCACGACACATTGTTCGCCCGCACCGTCCGTGCTGTCCTTGGGCCCACGTATTTCCCCCACCTCGATGAGATGAACCCGCCCTCTGTCTATCAACGAACCATTAAAAAAAAACTGTCTTCAGAAACTACTTTTGGCCCGGCCAGAGAGGACCATGATGACCCATTGAATGCACGTGGACGCGGTTACGGCGCATACGATGCACAGGAAGCGCATGCGGCTGATTCGGAGGCCACATTAGCTGCAGATGATATGCCATCACCTGTGAAAGAAGAAGGGAAAGACTCCACGCTAGTAACGTGGTATGGCCCCGATGATCCAGAAGTATGTCGAGCTTATTGTTCTTCCCATGTCCCTCACGACAGACTTCTTTGCGAAGAACCCAATGAACTGGTCGCGATTCAAGAAACTTTTCGTTATGTTTCAAGTCTACCTCCTCACTTTCTCTGTCTACTTCGGCGCTGCAGTTTATACTGCCGGATTCACCGACGTATCGCAAAGATTCCATGTCAGTGACGTCGCCGCGACCGTTGGCCTTACGGTATTCCTGCTCGGGTGTGGAACCGGTTGGCCTTTTCGATTTTCCAAGTTGTCCTCGTCACTGATCTGCAATCCGTTGGGCAGGGCCGATGCTTTGGTCGCCAATGAGCGAAATGCCTTTCATCGGGCGGATGCCCATCTATTGGTTTACGCTACTCCTATTCGTCATCCTTCAAGTTCCCACAGCACTGGCGTCAAACCTGGGCATGCTCTTGGCGTTCCGCTTCATTACCGCCTTCGTCGGCTCACCAGTTCTCGCAACTGGGGGTGCCACCGTAGGCTGACATATACATTCCCAAAAAGCGGGTATATGGCATCACTCTCTGGGGCGCTTTTGCTGTATGTGCCCCTGCCACAGCGCCCATTATGGGCGGCTTTGCAACTCATGCGAAGAGCTGGCGATGGACCATATGGATGTTGATGTGGCTGGGTTCCTTCACACTTGTCATCCTTTTCTTCTTCTTCCCCGAGACCTCTTCCTCCAACATTCTCTATCGTCGCGCCAAGCGTCTTCGCCAGGCCACAGGCGACAATCGGCTCAAAGCGCAGTCGGAAATAGAGGCCGAGAGCATGACCGGACGCGAAATCGCCCTCACTATCCTGGTCCGGCCATTCACGCTTATGGTCCAGGAGCCCATTGTCCTGGCACTCAACCTGTACATCGCGCTCATCTACGCAGTGTTCTACCTCTGGTTCGAGTCATTCCCCATTGTATTCATTGGAATCTACCATTTCAAGCCGCAGCTACTCGGTCTCGCATTCCTCGGTATGTTGGGTGGGATCATTGCCACCGTGCCCCCTTACTTCTATTTCATCTATAACGTCGAGGAGAAGATGTATGATGAGAACGGCCAGATCAAACCCGAGAAGCGAATGCCTACCGCAATCTTTGCCTCATTCCTCGCACCCATCTCTTTGCTTTGGTTCGGTTGGACTGCTCGCGCAAGCATCCATTGGATTGTGCCGATTCTCGGGTCGAGTATCTACCCTGGTGCATCGCTTCTTCTCTTTGTGAGTGTTATATCTGGTTTCCGCGTGCTGGCTATAAGATACTGCGGCTGACACTCGCTCTTCGTAGAACGTAGTGCTGAATTACCTTGCGGACGCATACCCAAGATATGCGGCGAGCGTGCTCGCAGGGAATGACCTCATGCGATGTGCATTTGCGGCAGGCTTCCCCCTCTTCGGAGCGGCGATGAATCGTAATCTCGGGGTTGGGTGGGCGAGCACCCTCCTTGCGTTACTTTCGTGCGCCTTCATTCCCATACCGATTCTTCTGAACATCTACGGTGAGCGCATACGACTTGCAAGCAGGCGTGCGCTGCACCACTAAGAAGTTGACTGTATATAACTGGAGTGATGGCTTAAGTACAAAGTCTTGTCATCAGCACTACGAATTTGGGACTCTGCACGCATGTTCAACCAGCTATTTTTTTTTTTACATGTACTTTATTTAATAAGGAGCTTTGCTGTTGTAATGATGTAATCCATCCCAAACTCCCACGCATCACGTGTCGGCTGCAAGCCCCTCTGTTGCTGTGTTCGTGTCAGTCGCAAACTCACCTTGATTCCTCCCACCTTCCACCCACCTTACACTCCTAGTTCATCTGACCTCTCCCTTTGTTTATTTCCCCTGGAGGTATGAACTCGAAAGAATACGCGGATCCCGAAGATGATAGATTCTCCAACGCCAGAAGAGGACGAGGAAGTCTCCGAAGACGACTCAGTGGGCATCCAAGAGCAAAACCAAGATGGAGATCGTAACGGAAACAACGGAAAGGCCATGACGATGGAGGAAAGGAAGGCAAAGATGCAGCAGCTTAGAGCAAAAATGGTGCGCCGTGCCCCTTCTTCTCTAAGTTACGGACTGTCCCCTCATCGTCGTCGTCGTCATCATCATCACAACTGCAGCGGTCGTCGGCGCTCGCGAATCGTGCCTCCGTGATCGAAGAATCCGCAAAGTCTAAAAGCGCCGCGCGCGACCTCGTGCGGCTTGAAAAGCAGCGAAGGCTAGCCGAGACGCTCCGACTGAGGGCGGATGCCGAGGAGCGGGGCGAGGATGTGGAGAGGCAGAAGAACTGGGAGTGGACCATCGAGGAGAACGAGGAGTGGGAGAAGAAGCTGGCGAGGAAGGCTCGGAGGGCCGATTTTGAGTTTCACGGTACGCGACGTCTCCTCACTTTCTCATTTCTCCCCCTTGCTCACGGTATTCCTCTTCTCCAAGATGATGCGCACGCCGCTCGGCGGAAATACAAGAAGGATGTCGATAAGTTCAAGCCAGATTTAGAAACTTACAATAGACAGAAGGAGGCTGCGATGGGGCTGGCTCCTGGGACGCTTTCGCAAAGTGGAACATCAGCATTCTCATTAACAAGTTTCGACCCAACTCAGGAGTCATCAAGCTCTCAGGCGAATCCATTTGATCTTTCCCCCCCCCCTTTTGACGCTGCTGACTCTGGGCTTCTAGATGGTCCCAACCGCTCACCAGCAGCAGGTGGCAGCCGAAAGCCTCTACCGTGACGCGAATAGCTTGTTGTACGCCGACAACAAGCCTTCCGACGAGGCAATTGATCGCGTTATCGGAAAGATCAATCAAGAGTACGTTGGAGCGTTCCCTTCGCTTGTCATTATCCGCTTACTCTGTTAGCCTCGACAAACGGCGCAAGTTCTCTAGAAAGCGTGCGAACGAAGATTCAGGAGATATTACATATATCAACGAGAAGAACCGCATCTTCAACAAGAAGGTAGGACCGCTCTTGGTCCTTTCTCACCTTTACTAATGCCACTTTCAAGATCGCGCGTTACTTTGATAAATATACAGCGGAAATACGCGCAAGCTTCGAGCGCGGGACCGCGCTGTGAGTTTGGTGTAGCCCTGTTAGATCGGGTCACCTGTACCGTTGCCGTTGTATGTATTGTCGTGATAGATTAATCTTTCGCCTACTCCCTGGACAATGCTACCGTTACAAGCACTGTACGCAGAATTATCATGGGCGATATAGTTCATCTCACCAAAGATGGTTCTCGCTGCCCTGTAAGGTGTCCTACCTCCCACCTGAATCACGGAATCACGCCTCTCCTTACCACCAACTGTTATCCCTCCTTCATTCCCTTTCCTCTCCCCATCCCTTCGCCCGGCCTTGACCCTTTCCTCAAGATCCCACGCCCCTCACGCGCCCTCGATCACGATCGCCTCCTTTGCCACCGGACGCGAGGGCTCGCTGCCCTAGCGCGCCTCGATTCACATTCCTCGCCACGTCGCTCTTTTCGTCAAGAACGTGTAGGATTTATGATTGGTCAGGTAGTATGCTCTGATATCATAGATGCGATTGTCCATGTTTCACTTTCTTTCATACGTTCTCGATTGTTCCTTGTCTTCGCCTTCATGGTCTCGATTTCGCGCGTTTTCGGATCTTTCTTTCTCTTTCCCTTTGATCTCCGTCATGTATTTAAAGCTCTAGCCACTCCCTTTGAATGCAGTTGATTCCGAGCAGCCCTTTGTCTTTGCTTTCGTCAAGATAACCGCTTGCTCTGTCACTCTGCTCCCTCTGTTATCATCCAGTCCTTTTCTCTGAAACTCAAGCGTACCGATCCGGCGCGCTACAGCCCTCATCTGCACCTGCCATCCCCGCCTTATTATCAGGACAGGAAATTCGTCGTTCTCAAGCTTCTGAGCTGTCATATGATTGTGAATTCCAATGTGCTAGGAGACCGCTAGTTGCAGTGACAAATACCGCTCCACTGCATTTTCGCCATCATGTAAAATATCATACCAGAACCAACACCCTCAGTGGATGCTGTGATATTCGACCGGGAATATAAATCACGACTCCCCGGTTAGTGAAAAGGATACCCAAAAAAACCTAAAAATTGCTCAGTCAGTCAAAAGCGTTCAAAATGCACCAAATACGAAAGGAAAGGAAAAATGTCAGGTTGCAGAACAGATGTCATCAAATGGAAAAGAATTCCATTAGACTGTTGAGCTTGTTTTTTTTTTTTGTGAATTGTACTCATCATTGAGAGACAACGACCGGGGGGCGATATCTCAGGAGGGTATGTTTAAAAAAGAGAACTCACCGCCTTCATGGACCCGTAGTTGTGGCCATGAAAACTTGGGATTTTGAGACAAAGGTAAAGAGCCGTGCGTGAGGTCTCACCCAACCCACAAAATCGTGTTGTGGTCCCACTACCCTAGTATAGGGTTAAACTGGATATAGAGTATTGAATTTTTCTTAAACCCATGGACCCAATATTCCATCGGCTTTAACAGATTATGGGTTACTACAACCATAGGTTAGGACAGAGTCGATTGTACCAGCTCGTGGAAGAGACGTAAACACCGCATTTGCTTCACGAATCTGCGCTTGCTGGTATCGGTGCGCCTCGGCTTCACATTCTCCATCGAGACAGTTGGGTTCCTGCCCTCAGCTTCAATTTTTCATACCGTTGCCAGAACATCCGAGCCATCCGGTTGACCTCATGCATCAGTGCCTGGGCGGGTGATGCGATGCCTTGGGTTAGAATCGGGCAGAGTCCCTTCCGCAAAGATGAGTGCAGTACTGTGCTTGACCAGCCCGTGACGAGCAAGCCCGAGTTTGGGTTAGGGTTTATTGGTTTAGTGCACTCCTCAACGATGCCAATGGACGGCACACCACCTCCCCCGGAAGCTACACCGCCACCGCCTCCACCAGTCACATCCGGATCACCAACAGAATTCCTGAAAAATGTAGTTGGCAAGCGTGTCGTAGTTCGCCTGACATCTGGAGTCGACTACCTTGGCATGTTCTTCTCGCGATTGCGTCGAGCTCGGGTGGGACTTAACCGATCTCAGGTGTCCTATCCTGCCTTGATGGATACATGAACATCGCCCTTGAGCAGACAGAGGAGCACGTTAATGGAACGGTGACGAATCGTTATGGGGATGCGTTCATCCGTGGCAACAACGGTGCGATGCTCCTCTTTATGTCTTGCTGCTCTCCGACGTCTGACGTCTTCACGCAAAGTACTCTATATATCGGCTGCTGAACCATTGTGATTTTTTTTCAAGTGCGCCTCGGGATACAGAACCTCGTGTAGCATTGCACGTACAATCCTTACTGCGTATTCGGTTACAGGTAGAATGGGTAACACGGCTGCAGCGCTAATCAAAACAGCTAACCGTTACAATCACACCACATAAAGTCGTCTGGGTTGGTCCCGAAATCGTCCAGGGCCTCGTCATACGCAGTCGTATCCAGCCTGCAGTAAGACGTCAGACCGGGGGTACACACACGCCCACGAGGTGCTCACTTGTTTCCCAGCTTGCTAGCACCGAGGATGGGCTTTTCAGCCGACTTTGACTTTTTCCTTTCCGCTGGTTTTCTCCCGTTGTTCGCGCTGTTTCTCATTCGCAAGCGCAGTAAGTCCGCTCGCCGCTTTGCGTACGTCGACATCATCACGCGGCGGCGCAGCAAGGGCGCGCACGTGGTGCTCGACAAAAGCGGCATAGAGTGGCTTGTCCTGGTGTCGTTTGACGACTTGCGCGATGATGGCGTCTGAAAGGGTGATAAACTCCTCTTTGGACTTGGGCGTTGATTCGAGGATCTTGTCGAGGTCCGCGTCGGACGAGCCTGGTATGGTGGGGGGTTACGCGTGAGATACAGGAAGGAGTGCTCGCTCGACCAGAACAAGGGGCCAGCGCACACGCACCCACCCTTCACGGTAGCGGATCCGAAGAGCTCGGTGGCATTGCGCAGATCGGACTCGAGCTCGCGCTCCTTCTCGAGCCGCGCTTTAGCACGAGGGTCGAGCACCGCGTCCCTCGTCGTAGTCCACCTGGCTATTTCCTGAGGAGAGCTGCGATTGGCGCGTAGCCTCCTTCTCTGCGAAGCTTCTGCTTGAGAGTTCCCTTCCTCTTTGGAGGGGCTGCCGGGGGGGACGCCGGCTCTTCCTGGTCCATCGCTCGGCAAAAAAAATTCACGTCGATGAGGGAGAGACATCTCGGTCGGACGCAGAGTGTGAAAGCTCACGACGGGCCCATCGTCATCTCCGTCCTCTCCTTCCCAACTGCTCTTAGTTGCCAGCGCCTTCTTGGGTACAGGACGCGCAGGAGAGTCGCCCTCGGCACCCTCCACCCTGACCCCTGACAGTGAGCAGCGAACGGCGAGATGAGACGGAGAATGATGACCGACTCCAGTCTGACATTGATTCACGGTTCTACCTGCTTGGGAACGAGAAATGGGCGCAAGGACCGGTTGGGGCTGCCAAGTCAGTGCAGCAGTGCACACACCCTTACCATACCGTTCTTCCTCACGCCTACGCCCCAATCGCAGGACACAGCTCTTTGAATCTTGCGATTCCTTTGGTTCAGCGCGGTGGCTTCACCCGTACCGCCCTAGCGCGTTCGGTGCTCGCCCCTCCTCGACCGAACGCGGAGCCTCTCTCCGGTTCTGCAGTGACGGCGTTGTGTTCGGCGAGGGCGACGCCGTTCGACGCACTCTCGTCAATGCGTGGCCGGACGCAGGGCGAGCTCATATGCGTTCTGTGCCCGTCGAAGGCGTCAAGGGCGCCCGCCTCGCCCGCCTCGAGTACAACGTGCCCGTGCTCAGGCATCTCCCCGAGGTGAACCGATCGAGGCCTGATCACGGAGCGCCGCACGCTTACACGTTACGACCTAGGCATTTGGACTTGTCGCATCTCCCCCCCCCCCCCCCCCGGGTTTTCCGCCCATTGATCCGCTTCCCGCCATCCAGCACGCAGCCGGCGTCGCGGACGAGGCATGTCGCGCAACCAATGACGCATCCGTCGGAGTACGTCTGTTCGAATGGGCATCCACATTCACTTCAATGACTTGCGTACGAAAGCCTTCCTGGTATACAAGGCGCGCTACCCCTTGCGGCCATCTATTTCGCTGCAGGTAAGACGGGCTTTCACTCCCTTGGTCCCCCCCCCAACCTACGTTGACATATGTCTCTGACTCCTTCCTGCCAGAGCTCATCAACTCACATCGCCGCCGACCGCTCCCGCTTTTCTCGACTCCCTCCTCGAATCGTCATCGCGTGTCCAAGACGCCATTTCAGAAACGGAGGGATTCGCCCAATACATCGCCAAAAGTTGCTCGGCCTCTTCCTCGGCCCCGTTTTCCACCGCCGCGGTGGGTATGAGGTGACATGTTGCTGTCTGGTGACGGAGCGGCGCCTGGCGACGTAGCGTCCGCCGATGGGGCATGTTGCGACGGACGCGAAGGGGGCTGTTTCGCCTCGCGCTGGAGAATGGTGGGGGCTGGCAATACGCCTGGCTGGGGAGCTGCCGCCCGCGCGTCGTCCTCTTCTCTCCTACCCCCGCCGTCCCTCTTCTCTCTACCATCCTTAGCAGGTCCCTTCTCCTTCTCTTTCTCCTGACCGCGCTCCCGCTTGCCAGCGCCGCTCTTGGAAACCCCAGCGCCGCTGAGGGCGGCCTCGAAGTGCCTCGACGCAATGCCAAGTACAGGCCGCGACCGCCTCCCGGGGTTGTCAGAACTCGCTGGCGCGAGGGCGGGTGCGGAGGTGGGCGTGGAGGTGGAGGTACCGCCGCCGGTCTCTGACGGGGGGTTCGAAAGTATCGCAGGCGCGGCTTGACCGGGGGGTGTGGAGGACGATTTGGGTGCCTGTGTCCCACGCGCCTGGACTTGTGCGGATGTGTGGTGCTTTCCACCTCGCGCCGACTTGCCCTTGCTAGGCGAGGAGGAGGGCTTTCCCGTAGGTGCTGCGGGTGCATTTCCGGCCTTCGGCTGCGTCGCGGGACCAGGCTGAGCAGACGCCTTTTGTGCGGCTGCAGCTGCAGCCCTCTTCGCTGCTCGTTTACCCAGCGGTGCCGTCGACTCGCCACTTTGTTTTAGCTCGGAGGTTGCACCGGCGGCGGTGGGGGCGGCTGTGGCCTTCTTTTTGGACTCCTCCCTCTTGGATATCTGAGAGTCCTTGTAGTGAGGATGATTCCTTTGGATGGCCTCTTTGTCCCGCTGTGCGGATTTCTCGGCCTTGAGGGCGTCCAAGAGAGGGGTGGACGCGGGCATAGCAGGACGTTCAGTAGAGGCAACTAGAGAGTGATGTCGAGTGAGCAAAATGATGTCTGATAATATATGCACCATGCGGACCTAGCATTTCCAAGAGCTGGTCAGTGTCATGAGGCTTGGTCGAAGAGGCCTCAAGGGCCTGCAGAAAGGCGATGTATTCCTCGTCTGATATGGGGATGGGTCAGGCTAGAGAGGAGTCGAGGAGACCATGGCATGCCTTGATCAATCGTGGCATTTCTACTATCGGCCTTTTTCTTCTCCAGTGGCAACTTCTGGTATGGCGCAAACTCGACCACGGCTTGTGATTCGTTCCCTGGATGAGGAGGTTGAGATAGTATGGCAGGGCATGAGAACAGCGAATGCATACCTGCTTTATCCTTAAATACATGCCCGTCGTACTCGCGACTGAACTTGGCGACGAGTTCCTCCGTCTTGAAGGCAATGTATGCGCGGGAGTGCACGTTCTCCTTGTTCAGCCTTTGAACCGTGCCATGATACTGTGAGTGCGACAGCGCACGATGAGTTTCTCTGGCACATACTTCTTCCTGACTTTTCCGGGATAGAACTCCTTCCAAAGGACGACGTCATCCGTCACCCACGTCTGCACGGACTGCCAAAATATCTGCTCGGGGAGGTTCGGTGGCAGCCTGCGCACGACAATCTTGAGGCGTTCGGTTCCAGTGGCCTTGGACTGTCCCTGACGCTTTTCCTTGGCTTTGGATCGCGACTGAGGTTTCTTGACAGGCTCTGTAGTCACACTGGACATCTGGGGACGGTCACGGTTGAGATCTCAGTTATCCCAGGGGAATTTCCCTTGTATGCTGGCCAGATTTAGTAGTACACCGCTTACAACCACTTGTCATTCAACCGACACCCGACGAGCGCTGGAAGGGACGTTTAAGATCATTGAGTGCGCCTCAAAAATATCGTTGATAGTAAGAAACATGTCCCTATTACATAGTTCGTCTATTAAGGACCAGCGACACAGTACTGTGGTAGGGTACCGAGATATGCGAGACGAAACCTCGTAATAGATCAGCTAGGGCAAGGACTGTCAAAGATAGCACGCAGGGGGTATAAGGTAATCAGAGGAAGAAAGCGAAGGCAACAGCAGCGACGCCAGTAGCGCCGAGAACGCGGGGCACAACCATATGGCCAGCACCATTGGACTTATTCGTACTGCTACTAGCAGGGCCACTTGAAGCGGCCGGCCGTGCAGACGTAATGGATGGGGCAGCCGACCCAGACGAAGCAGGAGCAGCAGTTGAGACAGGTCCCATCGAGGCGGTCCCTACTCCACTGATCTCGGCCTGGACGGTGGCGTTGAATTGGCCACTCATGCCAGTGAGACTGTTCAAATGTTTGAGAGATGAGATGCTGAAAAAAAGATCTCACGCACGTAAACTTGGCCGAAAATGCCTCGGCGCGATACTGAGGATTAGCGGGATCTGTCAGGTTACTAGACGTGAACCTGAGGAAGCTAGCAATAGGACATTGGCCACCGGTCAGGAATAAAAACAGGTGCAACACTCACTAGGCGTTGTAGTTGGGTCCAACAGTAGCGTCAGGTGTCCAGTTTAATGAGGATACTTTGGAAACATCAACAGTGGAGATTAATTGCAGGAGAGTCTATGGGTGATTGGTTTATTAAATAAACGAAACGGAGGGTTGCCCACACCTGCTGCTGCTGGTTGCCAGCATATAGACCGACGGTGGCAAGGCCAAATGCCGCAAGGGTGGGTGAATTTCCATCGTCTTTCCAGTTTATAGACACTGGCTGACCAGCAGGCAAACTGCTACTACCAACTGGATTGGTTACCTTGGGAGACGTGAGTCCAAGAGTCCAAGATCATGAATAAAACCGTGGGATACACACGTAAACGGTTGCCTGGGCAAGAGGAGCAAGTGCAGCAATGGCAAGGACGAGAAGAGAAGACAGCATTATGATGTTGTTTTTTTTTTGGGTGGAAAGAAAGAATGGAAGGGTGGAAAGAGAGTGGGTGGGCCGAACAGTGGCAACTGAGGCGAGGAGAGGAAGAAACGAGAAAAAAAAAAAAGGGGGAGATGCGTAATTTATATGTCAGTCGGGCGGATAAGCAGCAACAGCGCCGGGCCCGGAAAGCGCCTCGATTAGGACTATCCCATACCAGTACAGTACAGTACAATATCTCGGCAGTCACCCATATCTCGGCACTTTTGCTTTTTTTTCTCTGTATCTGTTCAAACAACTCTACTCAAACATCCCTTGATGTCATCCTAGGAAATGCATCAAGTAGTTCCTGGCTGAGTTTGACTGCCGAGATATGGGCGGTGGACCGAGATACCGGTAGGGGATCGGAGTGCTTGACATGACATGACACATGCCGCCGCATGGTCTGCAACTTCATTTCACGCGTCAATATGGTATGCTCTGCTGGTGTAAGAAAACGCTGCAAATCCACCACCACCGTTTCCATTTTTCAATGGAGTGGAGTGGATTGGCCAGGAAACATCGGATTTAGGTCGTGCCTTAACAAGGTTACCATAGTTATCTGCTGCTCCTTAGAAGGGAGATCACTCCTCGGCTCCATGCACTGTCGTGCTCTCCACGTTACTTCCTGCTGGCCAGCCTCCATTCGGGGTGATATTCTCGTCTTCTTCTCGTAACACCCACACTCCTTTGTCTCTCGCCTTTCCCTCGTCGACCTATGCGCGTCGCTCCAAGCTTCGCAACTGCGAGCTTCATTCTGGCCCTTTCCAGGACAGTGCACGGATCTCTTTATGTGCGGTGGTCTCCTCGAAAAATTCGTCGATTTGATGCGATCTCCCGACCGTAGGTAATCAACCCTACCGCACAGACTGTGTGTCATGGCGGGCAGCCCTGTTCGGTTCAGTGGCTGGATGATGGCCGAGAGCCCCTCCTGACAGCCATAGGGCCGTGCAACGTCGCTTTGTTCGCGGGGAATCAGGTTTGTTCCCTATGTCTATAGACGACTTTTCTTCTGAACTGAACATTTATACAGTCGTTGATTCAGCAGATTGAACCGGTCGACGTCTCTGTGACTCATTCACTCACGTTCACGGTGAGTCTATTTCATGGGTGCCAAACGTGATTTTTGCTCATATTCATCCAAGCCAAGTCCTAATGCGGGCCCAAACTCAAATGCCTAGTATGGGTACTCGCGAGTGAACGGCATGCGCTGACTGGTTTTCTTCACGTAGCTACATTGCCTTCACCTCAATCAGATCACCGGATCCCTCCCACCCAACGGTGTTTTCTGCTAGCTTCTCGTCTGTGTCTCCTTAAATTTTTACTTGTTGATATATTTACAGTCCTCTCTAGACTCGATCGGATGAGTGGCTCGTTCAACTCACCAGTTCCCCAGTTGACATCCGCGATACCCGTGCCGGCTTCAGTGCTGTCGGCACATCCTAATCCCATCTCTACCTCGATACTCTCCGGGACTATCTCGTTGTCAACTACAACAATCCCATCTTCATCTCCTCTGCTATCGTCTTCTGTCCCTCAGTCCGTTTCCTCATCTACGTCGACGATCTCTTCACCAATTACTACCACCTCTTCTCGACCGAATGCCGCCATGCGGCAGTCCTTGCCGTTTTCGACCAGTCACTCTGATTTGCATGACCATTTCACTTTTAGCGTGTTCCGGTTGTCTTGGGAAATAGTCCGGGTCGACATTGAATTCCCCGAGTCATGGTCAGCTGTAGTTCTATCACTTGTGCATCTACATCTTGCTATCACACGTATTCTGTCACTTGTTCTCTCGTTCTTTCACATTTAATTCGAGAGGCGGTCAACAAACGAGATTGCCATGGCTTCAGAACCGCATACAACTTCGCTTACAAGTAGCCGCCATAAATCGCGTCTGACCCGTCCGCGGCGATGTTGTCGAAGCGTTTTTCCCGCGCGGTTACCCGCGCGTTCTCTTCCATGTTCTGCCAGTGCATGTTGAATGTCTTTCTTCCACGACGACATTGATCCCAGTCAGGTTAGAATGCTCCCAAGGTGTTTCTTGCGCACGCTGACATCCACAATAGCCCGTCATCTATATTCCATGCAACGAGTCCGCTATCGGTACATCACAGGTTTGCAAGTTTGCCTATTTTTAACATAACGCGGTTAACAGGGCCCGAACCCGACGATACCAGGTGATGACAGCGATCAACTATTTGCCGAGGGGTATTCGCCTTTTGATGAAAGAGACCTGCCAGGAGGTTATGTGGCACGCTTTAACCTGTACAGAGCTGCGTGGGGAAAGTGTCTCGACAGAATTGAAGTGCGTGTCGTCCTCTTGGTCCACTTCGCGCTGGTTGTTGTAACTCGATAATTTAGCATATTGTAGGCTCCCTACATGCGCCCGTAGTGGATGAAATCGTCAGGAGCGTGCACCGAGCGTACGATGACGTTCTTCCCGGATTGCCCTATCCCGAGCTCCCTGTAATTGCGATATCAGGTGCGTCCTTGTTGCACCAGTGCGCGGCAGGTAGCTGCATCTCAGGGAATAGGCTCCTCAACGAGCCAAGGCTTCATCGCCAACGTTGTCAGCCGATTAGGGGCAGATATCATTGAGGACACCGGAAACGAGGACCTGCCGCCTAGCTCGTACATCATCCATCTTCACCCGTCCGACTGCCCGAATATCATGTCCGCCATGAAAGCTCTCGTCGCAGGGTTTGTAGATCGCCCAGACAGGTCAAGACGGTAAGGCTGCGATCGTGATGCTAGACGTTCATGGAACTTAGGCATCATGCTATTAGTAAAACGAAAACCCACAACATCGTTGGCCAACTACGACATTGAATTACTCAAGGTCTGGCACGGTGTTCTCCGAGATGCTGCCGGTAGGTCGTGAGTTGGTCCATCCATGATTATGATACTGACATCTCAGATGGCCCTGAGCCGCCGCCCCAGCTTGTGGTCTTCCTTCATGAGTTCGAACAATTTGATGAGGCTGTCGTTCAAGACGTGTTTCATATCTGCAGGCAAGCGAGGATCTCCTTGATCTCGACGCCGCTCAATGATGTCGTAGTTCTTACGTGCCACAACTTCCCCTGATCTTTGTCCTAGCGCTGTCATCACCACACAATTCCTTTCTTCATAATACATATCCGCATTCGGTACTCTCTTTACTTCGGGTTGATGCTTTCACAGTCCCGTCGGGAATTGGTTTCCTGGAGAGAGTAGTCACTGAGGTACGTGAGAGACAACCATTTGTTCGATATGCCGTCTAAGCATTCTGCCTCCTAGACGTTCTTTGACCTTTACTTTGAACCAGATATCATGGTCGGTCCCTGCAGTCATCGATTTCCTAAACGATTTCTTCTGCCGCAACTCTCCTTCAGTGGAAGGAGCCTTGTTGATTCTCCAACTAGGGCACCTAAAACATTTTGATGAGCCTCTTACTGTCTTCGTGCAAGATGAACGGCTCGGCACTTCGTCTGTTGAACGGGCTGCCAGGCAGCTCCTCGAACCCAAGGCAGCGGCTTTCCTTACCTCGCTGTTCTCATGGTCGTTTGGCCCTCAGGAATTGGCATCGAATGCGGGGGGCTGGCCTGTTAACGACGTTACCGGTCTGTTGGCCTCTATAGCCGAGGCACGAGCAGATTTTCGCTCTCGCCTATACCGATCAAAGCTTGCGTTCAAGATCATGCGCATAGTACAGAAGGTGATGCTCGATCTGGGGTATCGGGGTGCAGGAACTGGACAAGACCGCGCCTCGAGATGATGAGCGCGAGCTTAAGTGGGGGACTGACACAAGAAGGGAAACACCTCGGGACGATGACGAGGTCCGTCACACCGTGCATCGTTCCTCCCAGCTCTATCCTTTCTCAAACTCCCGTGGTGTGGCGCACAGAAAACTGTCGGGAGAAAAGCTCTTGGCATTGATGCAGGCGTTGCGGTCGTTCTTCGACGCGCTCCCAGATCATCCAGATGAGGTCCACGAAGCGCGGCAGCGCGTGGCAACCACTGCCCGGCTGCTCGAAGACAACGGGGACGGTTCTGACGGGGCGCACTTGGCCGATGAGTTTGGGGACTGGCTAATCGGTTACTTCCAGTCCGTATTTCCCCCACTCCCCAAAACCCCCCTTTCCCGGGCCGGGATAGTATTTTCGCAGGCAGGCTGATGGCCGTTTCCCCCAGAGAGCACATCATCAATCTGGAAGACCTCCGTCTATGGGAGATTTGGCATACCGGGTCGACCCCGTTCCCGTCTGAGGTCAGTCCCCACTCCGCGCCTACATTTATGCCCCCTGTTCGGGACTCGTGAACTCTGCCCACTGCAGATGCTCAACCCCGCTCCTCGAGCAACCGTCGTTTCTGCACTTCTCCAACCGCATGCGTTCCTTCCTCAGTCCCGCGATGGCCCGACGACCGAGCGCTTGCCCATATGGAAACTGCCGGACGTGAGCATCCTCTTCCGGCGATACCTAGAGGCAGGGCGCATGATCAACGTGTACGACTGGTACGAGTCGTTCTCGCAGGTTATCGAAAGCCAACGGAGTCACCTGGCACCGCCTGACGAGGCGGGGAGGGACAACAACCTCGAGGAGGAAGAGTGGAAGATGCACGTTCAGGCGCGGTTCATGCGCGCTCTGCACACGCTGGACATCATTGGGCTCGTCAAGCATACTGGGCGGAAGGCGGACCATGTTATGCGAACCGTGTACGATATGCCAGAATAGATAGAAACCCGCCTCTCATCGAAACGAATAAAGCAAGCAGCAGAATATTGAATGACAAGATTATCCAAAAGTACAAAAAGCGTATGGCCGTGCCAAACAGTCAGGAAGGGAGCACGAAAGATTACCTAGTTCCAAGCCACTTGGACCACCACTTCCGTCTGCTAATCTTCCTTCGCTTCCGGTTGTTCAACAGGGGCGATCGCTCTGCTTCTTCGGGGGTGATAGAAATGACGTCTTCCTCCATAGAGTCCTCAGCAACCGACTCTCCGTCACCAAGCCCACTTGTGATTGGAAGCGGTGGAAGCGGGGAGTCTCTCAGTGGGTGGCCAAAGTCGTCAATGTGAAGTCTGCGCTGGCGAACTTTCCAGCAGAGACACATGACGAGGAGTATTCCTTGCATGATTGCCGCAACGAGGAACATAATCCAACCTGGAAAGAGCATTTAAGGAAAGGGCGAAATCGTGACGGACGACCACTAGGCTTACTCGTCCAATTAGTGCCTGGGCTGTATCGAGGTGAAAAAAGGTCCCCTACGGATCAGAACAAAAACTCACCGGATCATTATGCTGATCACCATGATGACACCGCCGGGTGTTTGGATCAACATCATAGGTATGCTGAGTGCGCCAACGAGCTGAAGACGATAGGTGTGTGCGATCTGAGGAGTATATTGCAAGGCCGCGAGAACAGCAGAGGAGACACCGAGGAAGGTTGCCCAGATACTAAGCTGCGAGCGAACTACGCCCGAAGGCCCGGAGGGTGAAGACAGTAGCAGTAGAAAGGTGACGAAGGTACAAAAGGCTCTGTGGTTCAAGCACGCGCGTGAGAGTCACAGTGAGCGTTGCACCAATGAAAAGACGGACAGATGAATGAAGACTATCCACGATAGGATTACGGAGAGACGCCAACTGTCCGACTTGAGATTCGGTCTTGACACGTTCTGAGGGCCGTGATTCGTCGGCATCAATATCTAGGGTGACGTATTTGAGATGGGGAGGAAAGTAGATCAGGTAGAGAACGAGGCTGAGGGGGCAGTTAGGTTGAAGGGCTCATTGCGCGGGAAACATCAACGTACATGATAGTAAACAAAAACCATTGCGTTCCAACCTGAATGACGCCCGCTATGGTCTCGAGACAGTCTAGAGAGCTCTGATGGCACTCATTGAACAATAGTCAGGGGTAGGATAGCGATGGATCTGCTCACATAAAACCGGCAACACTTGATTACGGCTTGTTGCATAACAACCCTGGGCGTGAAAGTGAGAACGGTCGCATGGTTGCAACGGGGTGGATGCGGGGCATACATGTTTAGCATACCCGACGCGGAGGAGGTGCTTCCAAGAAGGAGAAACCACGGGCTGAATCCCTCCGAAGAGCCCTTGGAGATAATGCGGTAGTGCTTTGTGCCCACACGCAAGGGGCGTCGTCAATATGGAACACTAATCCTTGAGCGGCCATAGAGGGAAAAAGGCGCACCTGCGGGGCATAAGAGATGCAGAGCCCAAGAATGAGGCCACCTGTGAGAACATTCGAAAACCAGTCATGCGCCTGAGAGGTAGCAAGAGCGTGAGAGCGCAGTTCATTCCTGGCTGGAAGGAATAGAGCGCACCGGTGTGCATGCCGCAGACATGATGGGTTGAAGGGAGTGTGCGTGCGCTAGTGCAGCTGGCGACGGCCACGATGTCTCCAGTCGCGTTATCCCTTGTCGGGCGGGGACGGGACGCGTTTTGGCGGTTTCAAGGGTCCCACTGCTGACATAACTAATTCGAGTATAAGGATTATTTTTACGTGTGAGTCCATGAAGGACTTTAAAGTTTCTTCATTGCCCCCAGCCACGAATATTGACGAACAAATATTTCGAGTTCAGTAAATGAAAGTAAATATGTATCGTACTCATACACCATCCCATTCCGGAACGGATCAATGCGTGGTCCCCACGTGGGGGTCCATTCCACGTGATTTCGTGTCACCATTTCCGAGCGTCCCAAAGTTTCCAATCCAAGTTGCAACGCCTCGGACAAGAAGAAATGCTTCGAGCCATCAATGCTCGTAGCATGCTAAAAAGAGCGCAGACTCGTACCATTCGATCATCTGCGCGTCTGCGGGACGAAAGGATAGACCTGAACCATGTCGAGCGCGTCTCCGATGAGGTCGACGTCTGCATCGTCGGCGGAGGTCCTGCAGGTCTCAGCGCCGCCATTCGGCTCAAGCAGCTCGAGCAGGAAAAGGGAAGAGAAGTGCGCGTTGTTGTCATCGAAAGGCGAGCGAGATTGGTGAGTGTACACCGCAGCGTCTATGGTGAGTCTTAACTCATAGACCAGGTTCACACATACTCTCTGGCGCTGTTGTCGAACCCCATGCCTTGAACGAACTTATCCCAAGTTGGAGAGACAGAGACGGTCACCCCCTGACTCAACCCGCTACCTCATCGTCAATGCGTTTCTTCACGACCCGCTATTCTTTCCCGATTCCACACCCACCTCAAATGAGCAACAGAGGAAACTACATCGTCTCTCTCTCTCAGTTTACATCATGGCTCGGAGGGATAGCCGAGGAGCTTGGTGTGGAACTTTACCCCGGATTTGCCGGCTCATCGCTCCTATACTCCGAGGATGGCAACGCGGTCGCAGGGGTGAGACTGAATGATGTGGGTGTCGATCGGAAAGGCAGACCAAAAGACAACTTCGAACCTGGCATGGAGTTCCGTGCGAAAGTCACACTCTTGGCAGAGGGAGCACGAGGGTCTCTCACTAAAACCGCGCTCCGCCGCTTTCAGCTTCAGAAGGACTCGGACCCGCAGACATATGGCTTTGGCGTCAAGGAGGTCTGGCGCGTCGATCCGGGCCAGCATCGGCCTGGAGAAGTTGTTCATACTATGGGTTGGCCCCTCGACATGCACACCTACGGCGGTGGATGGGTGTACCACATGGCTGATGGACTTGTTAGCCTCGGTCTCGTTGTCGGACTCGACTACGCCAACCCCTATTTGAGCCCGTACCTGGAACTCCAGGCAAGTATTGATGTTGGCTGGCTTTTCCGTTCATCTAATTCCCCGACAGCGCATGAAACATCATCCGTATTTCGCCAAGCTTCTCTCAGGAGAGTCCTCCCGCATAGCATACGGTGCTCGCACATTGAACGAGGGTGGTATTCAATCTGTACCAAAGTTACACTTCCCTGGCGGCGCGCTAATCGGTTGCTCCGCTGGGTTTGTGAACGTTGCCAAGATTAAAGGGACGCATAACGCAATGAAAACTGGTATGCTAGCTGCCGAAGCCGCCTTTGATGTTCTTTCGACCGACAATGGCGATCCCGCCGACATGAGTGCCTATGAGAAGGCCTTCAAGGAGAGTTGGGTCCACTCTGAGTTGCATGAGGTACGAAACATACGACCGTCTTTCAACACACCTCTTGGCATTTTTGGTGGTATTGTATACTCTGGCATAGATAGCCTCCTCCTCAAGGGCCGTACTCCGTGGACATTTCGCAACTCTTCCCGCGTGACTGACGCTGCCCACACACGCCGAGCATCCCAATGCACCCCGATCGAATATCCACTCCCACAACCTCCGTTGTCGACAGACCTCATGACGGCACTCACTCTTACAGGGACAAATCACGCTGAGGACCAACCTGCACATCTTCGGGTGCGGACGGAAGAGGACGGTGATGCGGAGAATCTAGAACGTCGAAGAGAGCATGTGCGGGTCAACATGCAGGAATATGCTGGATTGTTAGGAAGGGCATGCCCTGCAGGCGTGTATGAGTATGTGGACGACTCGGACGGGTCGTCAGGAAAGGAGGGGTGGGGGGGGAAAAAACTGGTGATCAACGCCCAGGTAAACAGGGTCCATTCTCGTGGATTCGGGCGCTAACAGTCGTCGTCTAGAACTGCATCCACTGTAAGCTCTGTGACGTTAAAGTTCCGTCTCAAGATATCCAATGGACGGTTCCAGAGGGTGGCGGAGGTCCAAAATATAGTTCGTTCCCCTTCCCTCATGTTACCCTCCTAATCTAATATTCCCATAGCTGTTACTTAACTACCTCAAATGTTTTTGGTAAGGGTAGAGTGGGAATGGAGAACATTGTGCATATGCCGTGGCATCTTGCGGTAGGGTAGCAACGTTTGGGGCAAGGGTAGACCGCGCGGCGTTGAACAATAGCCAACTGGGCGGTAGTTCAATTTGCGGCCACAAGAGTTTCACAACCCCTTCCATAACCCCCGTTTGCGTTTGCATAACCCCTCTACCGCTGGTTCCTGCTCCCCAACTCCAGACCCCTCATTCGCATATCCTCCAATGAAATCTGGCCAGCGGAGAAGCTACAACTCCCCCTTCTTGCAAGGAGATCCCATCTTCACGTCGGAAATGGTCACCGCAGTGTAGGACCAATTGTTGAGTCAGTTTTCCATCCCTATTATTTTTCAAAGGTTCAGTTTCGTAGATTGCGGGCGAACTTTGATGAAACACTACAGAACATTCTTCGGGGTGGTGTAATCGAGTCGGCGTATGTCCATACCATCCCACCTACCTTCCCTTCACAACCACAACAAAATCCAGAGCTACGTTCTATCGTAAGATGACCCAGGCTGAGGCTGGGATATTCGGAGCTCAGTGAGTTTGCTCCCCCTCAACGTTGGCTCGAGGGAAATGAGTACAATTATGACATATACATATGGCACCGCAGAAACGGGCTGTGCTTGGAGCGTAAAAGCGGCACTGGACATCGTTTTGGGGTGCCAGCTCCCCGCTTTGCACATCCGAGGTGCAGGGCAGTTTTCCTGCTGGAAACCGCGGTTTTGGAACTCGCCACGATAACGAGGGGACTTCCTGTCCTGTGAAGGTTTTTGATCAGTGTCGGATGAGCCACAAGCCCAGAATTATTGGTCGTGTGCACGAAAAGTGATCGGTTCCTCCACATCGCCGTGGTTCCTAAACGGCTTTGTACCGCAGTATAGGGACGGGGAACTTTGATCCTCGGACATCGAGCGGACTTACATGCCCAATTCAGTAGGAAATGTGTACTGCCCGGTGCCCCTATGCTGCGTAACCGATCTCATGTTTGTTCGAATTATTGATGCGGCATCATGTTCAAACACTTATGGGCGTATGTCCCCGCCCAATTTCTCACCAGAACCATAGTGTTAAGTGAAGGCAAACACCCGCTTGATGCATGTCGGCAGCTTCGTCCGTAAGAGTACGCTTACTCAACGGCACGGCAGCCTGTCGTAATTATTCGAACGGCGCAGGCAACTCCGCGACTGCGTTGCCGTCCACTGGCCACGGGCTCAATCGCCATTTAATATTTTGGGGCGACGTTCCAGGCGCAGCTCTGGCCTCTGGGCTACTTCAAGTTGAAAGTGCCCTGGAATTTTGCAAACCCGAAACCTCCCAGGTGATAAGGGGCAAGGTTATCCGATCCTTTGAGGCGTGCTATCTGGTCCCCCCCCTCTCATATGGGCCTTTGCGCGGTGTTGGCATGTCGGAATTGGAGCGCAGATATGCCTCGAATAATGACATACATCTCACTCCCGATCTACGCGTAGTATGCATTCACCCCGAGAATGAGCTGTCAGAATGAGGATTGATTCCGTTGACATGCGGATAACACCCTAGCCTCGCGTTCAAAGCGTACTGTGAGTGATTTTCACGGATTCCCATAGAGCTAAATCAAATGGGTGAGGCTAACGTACATGGGATATACTAGTAATATTTCCAATGCCGATGAAGTCTAACAGACTGTGGGACTCTGCGTAAGTTCCTTTTCATGCGTTGCATAGAAATGTCTACCACGAAACTTTTCCTGTATCGATTCAGAAAATGTTAAGTCTTCATAATGGAATGGTACCATTTCAATACTAGGATCATCGGATCATCATCGTGCATCATCGTGGGAGAGACTTGGCTCGGCCCGCACTCACGTGTGAGTGTGAAAAGCCCGCTCCTCGAAATTCGTCGACCATGACTCGAGGTTCCCATCGCTCTTGTCCATGCCTTACAGCCATCATTCGCATTCAGGACAATTCTGCAAGCACGCCACTGGCTTGCTTGAAGACGTCGTAAAAGAGGCGATAAACCAGGGGTTTGAGGTCTACGGTCTTACCGAACATGTACCGCGTTATCGTGCCATTGATCTTTACGCGGAGGAGGTGATAAGATCGTACCCCATGCTACTATCGCAAACTAACTTTGTCGAAGAAAGATATCTCCGTGGAAAGCCTGATGACACAATTCGAGGCCTTTTTGAACGAGGCTACCCGCCTTCGCGATGGTTATGCATCGGCCCTCAGGCTTCTTATTGGTCTCGAGACCGAATACATTTCCGCTCTTGATCTGGAAGGCTTATCGAAGATTTTGAAAGCCCACAAGGGTCGCATCGACTACATCGTGGGATCGGTTCACCATGTCAATGAGATACCGATTGATGTCAACTTCGACACCTATCAACGCTGTCTGGACAACATCATCCCTCCTATCCATCCAGCAGATTCGACGGAGGCCGACCAAGGACGAGAACGCCTTGGCATCTTCTTGGAGACGTACCTCGATGCTCAGTTTGATTTGTTGAGCAAATTCCATCCCGAAATTATCGGACATATTGACTTATGCCGATTGTATACGCCCGATCTTCGATTCGGTGATTTCCCCCGTGCATGGGACAAACTGGAGCGGAATATCAAGTTCGCCATTGCTTATGGAGCACTTTTTGAGGCCAACGCGGCTGCTCTCAGAAAGGGATGGCGCACAGCGTATCCAGGAGAAGATGTCGCCGAGGTGGACATGAGCATACTTCGTATCCATAACTACTGACTTTCTATCAACACACAGTTAATACTGCTTCATGGTGGCCGCTTTGCACTTTCTGACGATAGTCATGGGCCCCACGCCGTCGCATTGAACTACCTGCCTACACGGGACTACCTTTTGCGCATTGGGGTGCGAGAATTATGGACACTAGAACGCACCAGTGACCCAAATGCCGGTGGCCGCCACACGGCGCCAGTGCGGGTAAACGGCAATTGGTGGGACCACGCTTTTTGGGTGGGAAAGTGAATAACAAAATGTTCTGTGAGCCCAAGTACTCCGTCGACATCTATGGGAATTGAATAGGACGTCGTGTGCAGTTTCTCGTGTTTATCGCAGCTATGCATGTCCTTTGGATTACCGCTTCGAATCCGTCTTTTGTATGGTAGAATAAAGTCGATCACCGTCGGCATTCTTGTCTATGGTTCAGCAGGGTACGCCTCAAACGCGCCCACCGACTTGCTTCTGTCGCGCAAAAGGAGCATGTGCGCCCCTAGATCAAATCCTCGGGCTCCCGACACTTGCTCCGTCTTTTCTGCCGCAGACGGTTCCTCGCTCGTCGGTTAGGCTAGTGAGCCTTATCGATGTGACCTTCCATCGCTCTTTGCTTTCTGTGGATGCTTTGCTGATGTTATCGATGATACCCGCTTGGTGACTTGACGTCAATTGCTTCACGTGTCCACTGCGCCAACTGGCAACGGAACGAAATCCTTCGTCGTCCGTCTCATCCTGAAGTTAGGGATTGCTCAGAACAGGATCCACAGACCTTGTCCTAGACATATTTCACCGACATGTCCTTGCAAAAACCGAGCTTAACTTGATCCCGTGCATGATGACCCCTCGATTGTACAAGATTATGAAGAAGCCCTGATCAATGCACCCGCCGGGCGTGGCCGCATCGGTTTTCTATCCAGAATGTCTGCGCGACATCAATCTCGCCACAAGTCGTGTGCTTCTTTTTCCTTCCCGTCGCCCTGATTGGCCAAAGCCCACGCCCGCTCGTGTGACCCTCAATTTCCTTCGTCGAACCAACGTACTGGGCAGAGGTTTCCTCATGTCCGATAATGCGATGTCCAACTTCGGCAGGCAAGCAATCAAAGAGCGGACCTGTTGATCTCGGCGCAGGGACCCCAAGCCCGTTCTGGGGCGAACTGATCAAAGAAGTAACGCGACCTCCGCATTCCTCGACTGCTTCTTGTCATCAGAGCCGCGTTGAGAGCACCCACGGCCTGGTCGGATACTGATCCCTGCGTTGCTGCTCTTGCCCAACTTGCTTGCGGGTCGTTGCATCACTGCGGACATTGAAGTACAACTGAATTAAGGTACACCATAGCCGCACCTCGTTTTTCATGTAAACTGCATTTTGTCTTTAGGCGCCGAATATGTCCAAGGGTCAAGCGGCCTCTTGCATCGAGTAGCATTCCTACCCTGCAGGCAATAACCTTGGCAGCTTTGTCCTTGCTCTGTTTTATTCTCTGTTGCGCTCTGGTATCTCCTTGGTTTGTGGACCGGCGGTTGAACCAACCGAGAGATGCAAGTCATCGGGCGCTGACATCTGACACATAATATCTGCTGCTAGGTTACGTGGCCGCTGATTCTAGGTACGTTCTATTGGCACCCCCGAAACCTGGGCATGTTTAATGACCGCGTTCTGTAAGTTATCGATACCACCTCCGTCGGCCTTCATTCCAAGTCGATATTACACATCGCATGCAGGCATTCTGACTCGTTCCTGGCGAAGATGAAGAATTGTAGGCATTCTTTCCTTATGAGAGATGCCCGAGCGTCGAGAAAGGTCACCTCCCTCTGCCTCATTGCGGTGCTTCTGCTTAATTGACACCACGGTTCGATATCACGATTCAAGTGAATCTTATCGTTCCGTCCTTCGAAATGTAGTCCACAGAAGCTGGCTTGAATCATATCAGTGCACGTGACATGTTCGAAGTTCAATGGACTTTTTTACTTTACTGTTTACAGACAGCACACTGGAAGGCCAACGTCGGGCTCGGGAGAAGTCAGTGTCGTGTGGTGGAGTATGCTTCGCACCGGTGCTGCGGTTTGCGTGATGGATCCAGGATCGTGCATTGTGTTGGGGCAACAGGGTTTGACGCCGAGCCGTGACCGTTCTTGCATCGCCCGTTCCACATTCATGTCATCGTTGTGCCCGAATTTCTTCCTGTCTCCACAAGAGTAGCTCCGCCAAACGAAATGTATGGTACTGTGGTGCCATGAGCGTGTTTTTGGAAAAACTAATCTTATCAGCCATCAAAGATCTGACGCCTCGTGACTTGTTGCATTCCCTCCTGCCAGGCTGTGTGACCACTGGCTGGGTGGGGCGTTGTTGCCACTTGGCAGGCAGGTTGACCGGCAGGCAGGTCTCAACGATCTATTATGCACCACCGTGACGCGACGTTATCTGGGGATTCTGGGGAAGCGGAAGCAAACCTGCAGCTCCGCTAAGCGCCTACCTTGCTGTGCCTCATCATCCCTTTGCCGCATCGTGTGCTGACCTGCAATACCCTTCACAAACGCTGCAGCGTGGTGGCTGGCCTCTAGGTTCCTCGGGGGTGAGCCTTGGCGCCGGTTCCTGCTAAACGGCGATCGATGGATGGGTGTAATATTGCCTTTATGCATGTTCTCCTCCGGGTGGGGCAAGCATTGTCAAAATCGTCTCTCGCGTCGTTACTTCTGGGCTTGCACAAATTGCAATTTGAGACCTTTAAAAAGGCCTGCGTCTGGTCTTGCAGTCTGCCCATCCAAGTTTCCGTCAACTCCCCCACTTGTGCGACCCCTCCGTTTAGTTGGAAATGTGCCATCGGAGAGTGGTCATCGCGCAGTTTGGTTGTGGGTGTCGAGAGCCAGTCGAAGAGGTTTGTCTGATCCCTTAGCGTAGACCGCGAAACCGCCACCTTATACACCTTGGCCAGACAAAGATAGATTGCGAATCGCCAACCTGCAGGAACAGTGGAAATCACATTCAAGTCCCTCATGACTGTAGAGTGAAACGCTGCAAGATCTGGTGACTCGCACCCTCTCTTCCATGTCTGCCTGCTCATTCAGTTCGTGTTTAGGATGGACACCCCTGTGACTGTAGACGGAACTCCACAACCTGGGCCGTGCACGGGCCATCCGCATTGAAGAGCCGATGGCAAACATTTGTTGACTAGCATTGTCATGGGCCGCGTGGCCAACCGTTCATCATCATGTTATTTATTTATTTCAATTGTAGTGTGTACATTAAGAGGGAGAGTGATTGACGCACGATGCTTTGAGGGACAGGGGCATCCTTGCCATTGCGGTGTCGCACTGTGTCGACCCTTCGATGCGGAGGTTTAATGAGTGGTGAAAGTGGAAAACCTCGTCTTCTCCCTGAAAGTGATCGTTGTTTCAGTTCAAACATTCAGAGTATGTCTTTGTTGTATAATCTTCACAGCGATGCCATCGATCTTGCAGTGCTTGTTGTGTCGTGTGACACAATTTGAAGGGAAAGGTCAGGGTGAAGGGCGCATTAACTATAAGGTTTTACCTCGGTTTCCATCATCATCGTCATTACCACCATGCTTGCTGGCACCTTGAACTCATCCAGAGAGTTAATGATCGAATACCTTCGCACCCTCCCATCTATTCGTGAGCGTTGTGGACGCGTTCATGACCTCGCTAAGCAGGACAAACTGCAATACTTTGTCTATCATCCTGAAAAGGAGGAAGACGTTATCAATTTTTGTATCAGGATTATCCAAGTCGGTCTACCTTTCCTTATGGTGCCCTTTCTCAACCGCTTTCAAAACAACAGCGTGATTATGGCGATGATTTATCAACCGTGAGCTCCTCTTACAAGTATGCGTATCCGAACCGGCAAGTGAGGCTAACCACTCACTTTCAGATACCCCCACACGGCCGATGGAGGCACCTCGACGCCGGCACCTCTCGCATAGCACCATTAATAGCTCATTGGGACGCTTTGGAACCACCTCCTAACCGTGAAGAGAAGACTAAGCGTTTGATTGACCTTTTCCTTGTCTCTGTGCTCCTCGATGCCGGTGCGGGCAATGACTGGAGTTATCATGACGAAACTTCAGGCAAATCGTTCAGCAGGTCGGAGGGACTTGGCGTGGCCAGTTTCAACATGTTCAGGGAGGGGTTCTTCTCTGGCGATGCTCGTCAGCCTCACCAAGTTGACGGTATGTTGGTCGTACGACCTCTTTTTTCAGGGGTTCACGTGTGAATGTGGCTGATCATCATTTGTATCATTTCGTACCGTGCTTCCGACTCGGAAGCAAAGGGGCTGGAGCGTATCACCGTGGAGCAGACAGCACAGGCTATGCAAGTAAGCTCTGGTAATCCAATGGTTGGCCTCGAGGGTCGTGCTTCCCTCCTGGTCAACTTGAGTCATGCACTCAAGAGCAACCCGACCTTTTTCGGGGTTGAGGGGAGGCCGGGTAATATGATAGGTAGCGTACAAAGCGTTTACTTTCTGTCGTACTCCTGGGTGTCTCTTCCATCCACCCAGCTGACGTTAAGCACGGCGATGCAGATTACCTTGAATCGGAGTCTATACCAGACGGACCGACTCGCCGCGTTCCTCTTGCGGCCCTCTGGTATGTCCTCGTCTCCGGCCTCACACCGATCTGGCCGACAGACCGCACGACTCTTGGCGGTGTTCCTCTAGGCGATGTATGGCCATGTGAAGCACTAAAAACCAACGCCGCGATAGAGGGAGATGAGCTCGTGCCGTTCCACAAGCTCACCGGCTGGATAACTTACAGCCTCATAGAGCCGATCGAGAAAATCTTAGGATGGAAGTTCGATGGCCTCGAGGACATGACAGGGCTTCCTGAATATAGAAACGGTGCGTGTGCATCGCGTGGCTCGCCTCGTGCGCCGCCGGTTTGTGGAGCAAACCAACTCATGTTCTTCGTCACCTTTTTCTTTCTCTGGTCGGGTGCGGTTCAAACATGAAAGGTGGCCTCCTTGTGGACCTCGGCGTGATATCACTAAAGCCTTTGGCAATCCCCGCATCTTGTTACCCCTCTGCGTCCTCACGGATCCCTCGGCTTCCGCCCTCTCACCCAGCCATAGTCGAGTGGCGCGCGATGACAGTCATAGAACTGTAAGTCACGGCATGTTTTGTTTGAAGATCATTTCCTCCCCTGGCCGTGTACCCATCATCTCGCTGAAACGCTCTCCTCCCTTTGCGCGGGCACCGATCAGGGATCGAATCGCCGACCAGATTCGAGTCAAGCTCAACCTGTCGAAGGAACAGCTCACCCTCGCGCAGGTGCTCGAAAGTGCGACGTGGAAAGGGGGTCGGGAGATTGCAAAGGAAAAGCGACCGGAGTCAGGTGGTCCGCCGATTGAAATTATCAGCGACGGCACGGTGTTCTGAGCCTCGGTGACCGCACCCCGTTTGCAATCCAGCAGCACGTGGAAGGTGCAAGGCGCAGCAGACGGGAGGTAAGTGTATTAGTAGTAGACATATAGGGACATGATCACGAGTGAATCGCAAAATTCGAAACAAGGACTACTTTCAGATGTTGATGTTAACATCAGAAGTGCACGCATCCCCTTATCGCCCCTGTGTGGACATGAACGGGGCCACATCGAAATTATATCAACTCGCATTGTACCCAAATTCTCTGGTATAGTGTGCAAAAGCCTGTGTACGAAATGCCGAGCGATGAAGTCACTGCAGCAGGTGATTAAAAGCGGCGTCGTAACTCCTTCGCTAGTCTCCAGGAGAGGACAAAAGCAATTATGGCCCATATACCCCCGATTCTAGAGGAAATGAGACTACGAACTCCCACTGAGATCAGATAGAATCACCTGAAGATTATTGCGACGGAGTTGGGACCGCTAGGAGGACCCGCGTTAACCTCAAGTTCCTGGCGGGACGCTACCAAGGCGGCGACGGCGTTGTTGGCGTTGTTGGCGGTGGCGGTGGCGGTGGCGGTGGTATTCAGACTAGGCGGTGTCTTGCCAGGGTGGTCTCCATGGAGAACGGACTTATGTGGTTCCAGAATGGCGAATATCAACGCCGTCAAGCCAGTGACGAGGAACTGCGGAATGACTATGAAGATGTTATGTATGCCCTGATGGATGCAGAAAGACACGTGAGAGCAGCTTCAAGGATAGTTAGGGTCCACGAACCAGGATGATTCCTGCCTTCGCGTTAAGACTCCCTCGACCTGGCCTGCCTCCCCCATTCTGGACTGCATTCTCCCCAAGATCTGAGATATCCACCCAACTGCGACGTGCATCGATGTTTCCCATGAGACCTTGTCGGTCACCATCGCGTTCCAGGCTATCATCGTTACCATCGTCCTCGTCTTGCCCCTCGCCCACCCCGTCATTCACGTGATCATGAGCAGGCACAACGACCATTTCGTCGTCAGAATCTCCGCCCTCAACTGCGAAAAGTTCATCATGCTGTTGCAGTGGATGATGCGTGCTCGTATCTGCGAGAAGAATCGACTGGCTATCGTCGATGTCTTGTTCCCCCAAGTCAGGATCTGGGGATGTGTGAATTGCTTCGGCAAGCTGTTGGACCCTTTTGTGAGTGGCTGGTGGGTGAGCCAGATACGATGGAAGAAGCGCACCAAGGAAAACGGCGCCCATTGAGCGATTGCCCAAGGAAATCCGAGGAAGGTCATAAGCATGGTGGCGCCGGCGGCACTGCTCATGAAACTGCGTAGAAGTGTATCGGTAACAGAAGCGTCCGCCCCGAGCTCTCACAAAGGATACACTCACAACGTTCCGAACATACAGAAAGCAAAAATTAGGTGGGACACGGCCCACAAGGTTGCTAGATGTATTTTACGTTGCCACCATCGTCTCGGAGGCCCGACATGCATGGGGTTCAACGAGGAAGCACTATCTCGTATAAGAAAAGGAGCTGAGAAGTTGGTAGCAAGTGCGAGCAGGGATGAAAATAATTGCGCTCGGGAGCCCAGGCGATTGCCTTCCGCCTCAATGTCTTCGATGTTGCCTTCGAAGGCGGACAGAGGAAGTGAACGCTTGTACAAGTCACTGATGTACAACGTTGTGTAGAAGAGAATTGGAAACCATGCCGTCCATGCGCTGCAACGATGGGTCATGCGACAAATTCATGAGGTGTGGCACAATGCGCACAAAAATTGAATAAGACACTGCAATGTCAGGGGTTCAATGAGCAGCTCACTTGCAGAAAAAGGTACAAGACGAACAATCTGACGGATGACTGGTGGTAAATTTCGTGCGTTGACCCAGAGATCGTTCATTTCTTCGCGGAAAGACTTGATGTTACTAGGACAAAGTGTTTACCGATTCAATGAGGTGAAAATGAGAGAATCGTACCCCGATGCAAGGAGAATGCGCTCCTTTACAGCAGTTATAGTAGTAAGGTGCGTTCCAATGAGAAGGATGGAGCCAATAACGGACAGGACCTCTAACTCAGTCCGTCCGAAGAATGGTAGTAACGACGGCATATTAATGCCCCCGCTGTCTTTATTCAGCACACAAAAAGCAACGAGGACAGCCATTTGACACAACACTCACAAGAAAAACCCACCCACACTTCCAATTCCCAACATGATTGCTGCCCAAGCATTTCCTGTTGCTTGTTCATCACGGGGCAGAGTGTCTACGAGAAGGGCACGGTCGACGGCTTGCACTAGTTGCCTTGTCAGATTGTTCGATAGGGAAAGAACTTATGAGAACTCACCGGCATTTATGCTAAAGTCAATGCAGTATATCGACAAGACTGCGAGCCAGATGGTCAGAATGTTGTTCTGAAAAAAGAGTAATTAATGATCTACAGTATTTGCGTATCTGAAAGGAGTGATCAATACAGCAGGAGATCCCCATGTTGTGATAATAGATGCGAAATTTCGAGTGAACCCAAGGAGAAGAAGTGATGCCGAGCAGAGGGCTACGCCTACGACGATAAAAGGTCTCCTTCGGCCGAACCTGGACTTGGAGTTGTCGGCCATGACACCTGGGCAGAAATCAGCCAACGGGGGGGTGGTGGAAGGCAAGTGGGTCAAGCAGACCGATGAGTGGCTGAACGATGAGACCGGAGAGAGGTCCGGCGAGAAAGACAAGGGCCATTAGGGATTTCGAGAGGCCGAGGGAGATAAGGTATGGAGAAGCTATACAACTTCCGTGTCACACACATCGGAATCGAATCAGGTGTCTCTCTGCTATGACTGCTCACCGTAGGCCATTTCGATGGACCACGTCACCTGCATACCCGCGAGCCCAACGGTGAGGGCAGGGAAGCGCGCCCAAGGGGGTCCGAGGATTTTAGCAACGCCAGCCCATTGTGCAGAGCCCTCCGACGCTGCCTCGTCGGCTACTTGGAGGGCACTAAAGCCTGTCATGTTGTCAAGTAGCGCGCCAGTGCTGTCGGCGAAGACGCGGAAGGAAATGTTGTTGCACGACGGGCAGGGAAGGGATAAGTCGAGTCTACCAAGTGCTGCCATAAATTATATTACTTATGTAATTTTATTCTCTGCTAAGTCGGCCATGACGTAACACGAGTGAACAGTGTATTGACATGAAACCGAATGCACATGACATGATGTATCAAAAGAGTGTATAGAAAACGCGAAACGACAACCCTAAAGTCAAGCCGACCAGGCAGGCAAGCATCACAACTCGACTAGCCTTCGTTGTCCTCTGGCCAGGGGCTGTCTTTCCCCTCCACCGCCGACAAGCATGGCGACCCAACCGAATAAGGCCATCACGAAACGCATCAACCACGCTGCATCTCCGGCTACTCCAAAGCCTGTGCCCATCTGCATCACGAAAGCCAGGTCGACAGCCACGGCTGGATTACCTGCTGGAGCATCAGGTCGACGCTGCTCACGGGCATCGGACGCTACCATGGCCCAAGCAGGTTGCGAACTTCCTTCGGTAGACACGACCTCCTCGAGCCGAGCTGTCCGCCAAAGAGGTGAAGAGGTCGGGGACGGGGGAAGAGGAACGAGCCAGGGCTTTTCAATCGCCTCCGACTGAGTAGCTCGGGGCAGGGCGCACCTGTCCTCGGCCATGAGAACGTCCTCGTTGATGTCCACCAGCACGCCAGTGGGTGGATAAGATGCTTGAGGGGATCCCCTATCCAAAACAGGGCCCACGTCCGGGGCCCTTCCTTGCGTGGCTGTCTTTTCATCAGCGTGGCCTGATGCTACCTCTCCTGGACATAATGGCGGCTTTTTTACTTCTCTTCGGCTCACGAGGAACCCGCGGACGACATAGAAAGCGTAGAGAACCGCAGCCAAGCTGATGAAGGTGTACATAGCGAGGAGGGAAGTGAGCGAGAGTCGAGTCAATACGCGTGCCGACTCCCAGGGCGAAAGAGAAGTAAACGTCAATTCGGAAGGAGGTAGTTCTTCCGTGTCAACCGCATGCGCAGAAATGTCTACATTATTTGTGGGCTCATCAGAGAAAGTTCCCTCAATGTCGTCGAGGTGGCTTGAGCCACCTAGCATTTCTCGCAGGCTTTGAACCTCTGGAGGGAACCCGTTCTCAGTGCCTTCGAGCGGCACGAGGGCTTTGATGGCGCCTCCATCGAGCTGGGAAAGAACAGCTTGCTGGCCTTCATCAGAGATTAAATGGATATCAACGTGGTCCTGGGTGAAGCCGAAAGGGTCAAACGTGGATTGCCTAAGAAGATCTATGAAAAAGGTGGTAGGCATGGATGGAAATATCTAGACGAACTTTGTGCGTTCCTCGAAGATAGCTTTGATTGCACTTTGGACCCCAGCTGGCTGGGAATGATCACTGGAGGGTGCCCATACATCAGCTGTGAACAACACGTGGCAAGGTTCAACGTTGAACACGTACGAAACAGGGACTATAGGACGAGCGGTAACGACCAGCGCCAAGAGAGAGAAGGAGACGAGCAGCGTATGTGGCATCGTACACGGTATGTGTTGTACAAAGAGCGGGAGGGATGCACAACGCCAACAGAGAAAAAGAAAGAAACCAACGCGGATCGGATGACTTTAAATTGATCGACACTGACACAAGCATGGTTGGGCCATCCGACCGGAACGGATCTGCGTTAGACTCAGTCTACCACCCGTTTACGTTTACGAAATCCTGGTATTGAGTGATCTGTGAGGCTCCGTTGTAGGGCTCGATTGTGACGGTTAGCGTGGTTGTGATCCTCCCACGGGCTGCGCACACGTAAACGGATGCCGCATGGATGGGCGTCCATTTCATCGACTCGACCTTTTGTCGCATTTGCTCTTACTGAACCCACCCTCGTATTGTGTTCCGAACACTGCGCCTACACCTACTGCCGTTTATACGATAGCTTTCTGGTATCAGCATCATAGTCGAGTTCGCGCCGGCTTGTCGCTCTGAAAGCAACGACCATCCTCCAACTCCTTGTGACCGGCCGGACCCTTCTCTCTAAATATGGCCAGCTCCAAAAAAGCTCTGGTGTGTGGATGGAATTGGCAACTATACGCGGAGCGTTACACTGACGCTTTTCCCACCGTAATAGTGGGCCATGGGGCATGATGAGACTGTAGAAGTGAATCAACGAGCTCTCATCGACAAGGTCCTAGCACGTTATTCGGGTGAATTTACGGGTCAGTCCCGTTTCCACACGCCCTTGGGTGGCTGTTTTAGACATGACATTGGTGAAATGTAGTGTTTCGTGAGCTTCTTCAGAACTCGGATGACGCTGGGTCACGTTCGGTCGAGATTCGGTTTGAAACCGAAGAGTATATGTCCAGAGAGAAAGACGGAGATCTCCCATCAGACAATCTCGAGCAAAAGGATCTCCCAGACTTGAAAACAGCCGTGGAATGTAGTCTTCTCCGTTCTGACTGGTGTGTTCTTATAGTGGTTTCCAATCCGTACAGGTGCACCAATGGACTTTCAAGAACAACGGCATGACTTTCAGAAACGAGGATTGGAATCGCCTCAAGAAGATCGGTCCGTGGATATTCACTCTTACCACTGTCGGCCTCTCATGTGGCTTTAGCTGAAGGTAATCCTGACGAAGAGAAGATTGGTGCCTTTGGCGTGGGTGGGTCGAGCATCATGTTGAAACTATCAACTTACTTACACACCGTGTCTACAGGCTTCTACAGCCTGTTCTCCGTAACCGAGGAGCCCTGGGTTACCTCAGGAGGTCCGCCGACACCATTCTGACAGAACCGTCTCCGTTTCACTCACACACACCAGGCCAATGGATGAACTTTTATTGGAAGGACAAAAAGGATCAGGTTGGCCGTCTTGATACACCTGTTTGGAATTCATACTGACAACACTTTATCAGCTTTTCGCTCGTCGCGGGACTGTACCACCTTCAATAGATAACGTGGCTGATCCATGGACCACTTTTCAAATGACTCTTAGGGAGCCCGGACCTATACCACCTGCTTTTGACTTTACTCGCTTCTTGGTTTCTTCTATCACATTCATGACGCACCTTTCGGAGGTCAGCGTATACTTTGATGATAAGTGTCTCGTCAGGTTGTCCAAGGTTTCAGGCGTGCCAAAGGAAGTCCCGATGCTGAAGGGTCTCAAGAGTACAAGCCATGAGAGCATGATGAATGTTAGGTCGATTCAAAAAACGCGTGAGTTCTGTTGCAGATCCGGAAAGAATTCATCTGTATCGCTTCTTTGACAGCTCTTCGAATCGAGGCCGAAGTTGTTCGATGGGTGTACACTGTTGGCACACAAAAACCTTCCGCTGCATCTAAGGCTGCTGAACTGATGACAATGTCCCAACAAGCTGGCGGATTCTTCTCGTCACTTTTCGCTGGGTTTAGAGGACCCTCGACGCCCCAGAGGGTGCCAACGCCGGTGCCCGTGGTACCCAAGACGGAGATCAACCTTTTAGAAGCACATTCTTCCAACGTTGAATTGACTATCTTCGCTGCAAATGTCGACGTACGGCTCAATAAGAAAATGACAGCAGAACTGCAACGCGCGACCAAGAAGAACCCTCCTAGCAGACTGCGATACGAGTTGATTTATGTAGGTTCTACTGTTGTGGAATGTCCTCTCGAATCGATTCTGACTTCATTGCTCAGACAGGGAAAGACGAGTATGATTCAAGTGTCAAAGCGGAGGAGAAAGCGACATATGCTACCGGGAGCGTGTTTCAAGGACTTCGGGCTGATCTTGAAGGGTTCGTCGCATCTCTTAGAAAAAATAACACAATTCATTCTTTACACAGGACTGGTTCTGCTCGTGTTTTCATTGTAAGTGGATTTAGTAACTTTTCTTTTTGAGAAATTTATTCCTGTAGGGTCATTCAACGGGACAAACGACCGGTATCGGAGGGCATATGGCTACGCGGTTTATTCCAACAGTAGAACGCGAGTCAATTGACCTGGTGTACGTCTGTTTTCCACTCTTATATCTGTATTGACAGATGATTCCTCTTACTCCAGTGACCGCAACGTGGCAGGTCAGCAGCTTCCCTCTCCTCATGTACCAATCCTAATTTCCATGCACAGTCTGGAATAAAGAGCTTCTTTACGTCGGAGGCTTCCTCGCGCGTTCCGCCTACGAGCTCGAACTAGACGGCATCAAGAAACGGTGGGAAAGCGCTGCCGCGGCTAAAGGCCCAGGTGGACTTCCCTGACGAGGTAGTTCAGGCCGAGCTTCGGGGACGCGTTCTTCACGCGCTGAAATTCTTTACGTTCCATCCCTCCACCCCATCTCCCGTGGTATCAGACTCCATGGAAGATGCCTTCTTTGCTTGCGCATCCACCCATCCTTTCTCGATCATTTCCTCAGAAGGGGTGCGAAGTGCCAGCCAAGTCCACTTCCCGGATCCCGAGTTTTCCAGCTTTCTCAAACGTCTTCCCATAATCTCCGAAGACATTGTCGACGGTGCGAAGACTATGATCGCTGCGCTCCGTGCCCGTGGGATGTTAAAGAACATAACGTTTGTGGACGTGCTCAACGAACTTCGCTTGCGACCACTTTCTGAGTCAGAAGCTGTGGCATGTCTCAAGTGGTGGGTTGGTGTCACCAGGCAAGGAAACAACCCCAACCTCCCTCAAGGAAGGTCACAGCTCCTAGATGCGTTGGTGATATCAACTAATGGGCCTCGTGAGAGGGTCATGAAGTTATCGGACGCTCGAACTTTCTTAAATCCTAGAACCGGTGGAGCAATTATTCCTGCCGACGGGCCTCTGCCAAGTACTCTACTCCCTATCAGTATCACCAAGTCGTTTGACCCAGACGTCCTCGCATCTAACTTTCCTTGGAAGCCGTTATCTATCGTTGACTGGCTCGCCCATGTGATTGACCCGAAGGTGGCTGCTGCCAACGTGGAATTCGATGTTACACACTCCCCACCTTGGGCAGAACGGGTCTTGACTGTGTTGTCTCGAGCTTGGTCAACTCTAGGTAGAACAGCCCAAGAAGATGTCATCAAGATGTTGAAGCCAAGGGCTTGCATCCCAACATCGAGTGGCTTGAAGATCCCAGACGAAGCTTACTTTTCCAGCGTAAACTTGTTCAAGGACCTTCCCATTGTTACAATGCCATCTGGAACGGCTGTCAAGGGCCCGTTAGAGAAGGTGTTACAATCACTTGGTGTACGCAAGCACGTAGAATTACAAATTGTTTTCGACAGGTCTGTCTCGTCCCACTCTCGTGGTCAATTTACCCAATTTGGTTACAGGATGATCAAAACGGGAGACTGGACAACCTTTGACCTTGTCAAGTACCTGGTGTCCATTCAATCAACTCTGACAGAGGATGAGATTGAACGTTTACGACATACACCAGCGTTTCCAAAAGAGGGTGCGGGAAAGGAACAATCGGTTCTTGGTTCAACTCGGAAGATTAAACGTCATAAGGCCATGGAGCTCTATGAGCCGATTGACATATTTCGTGAGCTTCGCCTGCCGATTTTTGACTGGGGTGCCGATAATCGATGGAAACCAACTTCTGATGAAGGCAAGTACTTGTGTTAGACCGCGACGGTATGCCTGAGTAACACATTGGTCGAGCAGCCAAATTCCTTTTCTCTTTGGGTCTAAGGCGTGCACCGCCCTTGTTAGACATTCTCCATATTGCTGCCTCAGATAATCCCACTGTACGGACAAAGGCCCTAACGTTCTTCCTGGACAACTTGTCGGTCAAGTACTCCGATTATGACCCCCAGAATTTCCGGGATCTTGCTTTCGTCCCTGCGGTGCGTGGGTCGGAGAGACTATTGGCAAAACCATTCGAGGTAAGAGATGTATCCCCATTACAAACTTTCTTCATATAAACGACTTCATGTCAGCTATACGCGAGCCCTGAGTGGGCGGCATTAGGTTTCGCTGTAGTGGATCCGCTGCTTCATGGCGGTACAACAAGCCTGAGCAAGCTCAAACTCCGCAACCACCCCCCAACTTCCGATCTCGTCATCCGTTTGGTGAGACTCCCACCGGCAGATGAGGCAACGGCACGCCAGTGGTTCGAAGTTTTATCTGGCCGTGTTCCAGGTAAGTCCTTCCACTTATAGCGACATTGAACTCACTCACTCCCCTGTAGAGTTTTCTCAAGCTGAACTACGGAAGCTCTCGGAGACGCCATTCGTACCTGTCATGCCCATGGGACAAAAGGGTACTGTCCGGAGATTACCACCCACTCAGTGCTACTTCTCTGGAATAGGAGGTTCGGAGCTCCATTCGAAGTTATTTGCCTTCGTAGATTTTGGCGCCCGTGCAAATGCATTCCTAACAGCCTGTGGTACCCGACAAGAGCCATCCGTTGAGGAGATTGCTCAGATATTGCTAGGAGACCCACAGCGGATCTATCAGCTCGCCGATGGCAGAGACAAGTGAGTGTAGATCAAGCTTAGCTTATGAAGCATGGTATCAGATAATCTTTTATTAGCTACCTTCTCGAACTTCGTAATCTTGCGGTGAATAAGCGACTCCTTTCAAAGGCAACGATTGCACGCATGAAACGGTCGAACGTGCTTCTTGGATTGCGCCGCAAGAAACGCGGCGGCAAGACTTCGAGCGAGGGGGACGAGGATGACTGGGACTTCGAGGATGACTTGCTTCCGCCCAATAAGGTAGCCATTGCAGATGATACCAACGCATTTCAACTTTTCGGTGATCGCATCTTCTGCGCACCGCAAGAAGACATTTTGGAGGGTGCGTGGACCAGTGGTTTCGGACTTGATGCACTGCTCATCTCTTATCAGAACTGTATGTTTTCCTTGGCTCCCTACGGCTCAGCGCCCTAGTCAGGGAGGACTACAGGACAACGGTTGAAGTTCCCTACTCGAAAATTGGGGCCGAAACTAGACATCTAATCCTAGAACGTCTCCCTCTTTTCCTTCACGAGCATCCGCAATCTCGCACTAAAGTCTCGTTCAATTGGCTGAATGAAGAGAAGAACTTCATCGTTAAAGTGTTTGGAAAGCTCTCGGTCACGAAGTCCTTACAACATGGAGATACCCGCCACTCTGAAAATAATGAGGCCTCCGCCGTCGCCAAACGAGAAAGCAAGGGGCCGATCGAGCTCTGGCTTGCTGGAAATACGCAAGTGGACATGTATGAGTGAGTATGTTCGTGACTACCATTTTCGTTTTTTGATAGCTTCTAGGGTTTCGACCTCTTTATGCCGATTCATCTTCGAGTCACCCAAGGCCAATGATGCACTATTATTCATGACCATCCTTTCGACGGACTTGAAAGCCTCTTAAACGACGGGGATATAATGGTGCCTTCGTACTACCGTTTTTTATCTTCCTCGGATGTTGACTTTTTTAATCTCCACCACTAGTGGACAGGATTTTACGACAGCAGAAGGCTGAGCGCGAAGCAGCCGAGAGGGCATTAACTGAGAAGGCACTAGCTGAGAAGGCATTGAGGGACTGAGCCAAGGGCTGCGTTAACCTCAAACTTATCAGAAACGGTGCAAGATATGCAGACGAAAACCCTGATCCCGCAACCAAAGATCCCCCCACCCACCCCAACCCCTGCAGCAGAAGATCCCGCCGATTCCACCAACATCATCGACCCCATCGACTCCACCGACCCCCCCGGCCCCAAGCGGTACAGCGACAGCAGCGCCGTCACCACCAGCAAGTGCCGCCACCACCAATCCTGAGCCAGATGTGAAACGCCCACGCCCGACTTCAGCGATTGCTGAAATTGGGCGCTTTTTTACGCCCTAATCGGTCAGATACTTCCTCACCCAGACCGACTTCAACTTCAAACAAGGCCGAAGACGTGTTGTCGTCGTCGTTATCATCATCATCATCAAATCCAGTCCCTTCCACTGGCAAGAGAGACATCTCGCCAGCGCCGAACCCGGATATGCCCGGAGCGGCTTCCTTGTCGGCAAGCCAAGCACCATCAAGAACACTCGTCCGTTCTCCTCAGCCAGGCTCTCGTATCACTCCACTAAGTAACATCGGTATGTTATTCGAGTTTGATATCATGGCGTCATCTCAGATTTCACGCTACCCAGCAAGCAATATCGACATGGCCATCAGGGCATGCGCGCCTGAGAGGAGCCATCTACTAAGGAATCGAAAGGAGATGCACATGGTGAAGGAGTCCCTGAATGATGGATACTGTGATGTTTCTGGCCGGTCAGACGACCTGGACCTCGTAGGCAGGTGTTCACCTTGTCGCGTGATTTCTTATTCCCTCATCGATGGAATCCACAGGTAGCATGGGTGGTGTGAGGATTTACGCGACACAAGGTGAGACTCCTTTACCCCAACTACAGTAAAAACTTAGTTCCGAGCCCTAACTGTAGACCTTCCTGACCGCGACTCGCTCGTTCAACGCAAACGCGAGGTGGTCGCCCGCTTCCTTTATGTCCTCGACCCGCTTGTGTCTGTCTATAAGATTCCGAAGACGAGCTTGCACGTTTTCGCTGATAAGGAAGGGCAGCTTGTTGCTTTCAACCGAAACGGAAGTTTATTTGTGAATTTACGATATTACGAGGCCTGGCGTACGTCCTGAGTTTCTGTGCTTCTCCAACGTTCGAACTTATTTGGGGGCTGTCAGATGACCGCGATGTCCAACAAAGTGATCTCAGCAGGGCCTTGATCTCCTGGTCCGTGTTGGCAAAATTTTCATCCGCCTGGCTGATGGTACTTCACTAGGTATTTCACCCTGGCGCACGAGATTGCCCACAATCTCATTCATCCCCACAATTCGGAACACGAGTTCTACTTCTCTGCTATCTGCGAGGCATATCTCGTGCCTTTATGCAAGTTGTTGTCTGATTCAGATGGATGATATTGATAGAGGCACGACCAGTCGGAGACATGTGTATCGAACAATAAATGAAGGGCTTTCCGGATAGACATGAATGCACAGCGTCATCATAATAACCCGTTAGTGATCTTCAGTTGTCATTCTGCAATTCTCAGGCAGAGGATAAAAGGGTGGTAGCTGCGTGTCATTCCCCATCCAGTGACGGGAATTGATAGAGAGTAATAATCTAAAGCTACTAATATTGTAGTCTGCGTTCACCACCACTTTCTCGATTGCAAGTGCGACAGCGGAGCTGCGTCATTCGCGAATGGACTTTTCATACCCTCGCCATCGCTCACTGCTTCCCAAACGAACGCCAAAGGGTACAGGCTATTCCAGCCAACAGATTAGTAGTCTACCTCAGAGTCAGGATACCCTCATCATGTTGAATTGCCGATCAAACGTGCGACTGCGGCTAAGTAGCCCCCAAACGCGTGTTATGTAATCGAAGGGGCGTCGCATACGCGTCGTCACTCCCAAGCCACAACAAGTCAACGATAACCACCATGGAATGTTCGTTTGCGCTTACCGGAAAGGACTATGTTCTCGTCGCCGCAGACACCACGGCATCCCGCTCTATCGTGAAAATGAAAGTCGACGAGGACAAGATCAAAACTCTCAGTCCCCATCTTTTAATGGCATACTCTGGAGAGTCAGGTTCGTCTCCACGCATCGCACGGACTGCAACTACAGCTTAGGTCCCTTTCCTGTGTAGGTGACACCATCCAGTTTGCTGAATTCATAGAACGAAACATCAGGCTTTACCACATACGCAACCTCTATCCACTCCGTCCACAGTCTGCCGCCTCTTGGATCCGTCGGTCACTGGCAGAATCATTGCGCTCCCGCTCGCCCTACACAGTCAACCTCCTTATCGGCGGATTTGACACGGCAGACGAGTCGCCACATTTGTACTGGGTCGACTATCTCGGTACTATTGCCTCGGTGCCTTTTGCCGCCCATGGATACGGAAGTTATTTCGCGCTTAGCTTATTGGACCGGTGAGCAAATCATCTGATTGTGGTGCTACTTGTTTCGTGTACTAGATCATGGATCCTCTCCCCTTATCACCCCGAGCGCATTCTCTCGAGGGTTCAATCAATCGCTAATTGAGCGTTGTGGTTTAGATACCACAACCCTGAGGGTTCATTGGAAGAGGGTCTCGAAGTCCTTCGACGGGCGATAAATGAGACCGCACAGCGGTTGGTAGTTGCTCCAGGAAACTATATCGTGAAGGTGGTCGATAAGGACGGAGTACGGGAAATCAAGCTGTAGCCGTGTAGCTGACTCTCAAAGGCAATATCATTGATGCTACAGTGCAAACCATGAGAAACCTGTTCAACCAAAATTGACGTCGATGATCACAGGTGATACTACACATCCACATCTAACTCAAGATTGTAGCTATGAGACCTCTGTGGCGAGTGACATACATAGTACCGGCAATCAATCTGTCCGAGCCGAGCTCATTGCCCCGTGTCAATGCATCCCAAGGCAGATATTAAGGGGCATTGCCATATTCTTAAGAAGCGAGCCATGTCGTTTTATTGTTGACCGGAGAATATTAATCAAACATGGATCCCTCCAATTATAAGAAGCTCTCTGTCAGTCGTGGCCTCACCTACAATTACTACTACTCAAGGCAAAGGAAGGCAGACCCAATCTCGTCCTCTTGCACGGCTTCCCGTCTTCTTCCTGGGACTGGAAGAACCAGGTTGCGTATTTTCAAGCCAAGGGGTTCGGACTTGTTGTCCCCGACTTGCTAGGCTATGGCGATACGGACAAGCCCGTTGACCCCAAGAAATACGTGGCGTCGAGGCTGGCTCAGGACATCACCGACATCCTAGACGCCGAGGGGATTCAGGTTGCAGTTGCTATCGGCCACGACTGGTGAGCTTAACAATTGGCAAAGCCGTGTCTGATACATTTCTAGGGGCTCACGTGTTGTCTCCCGTCTCGCTAATGACAAGCCTGAGCGATTTTCTGGTTTCGCTTTCCTCACTGTTGGCTACCTCCCTCCGCGCCCCGACTCGGACCCTTGGAAGTCCGTCGATATTCTAAAAAGGCTCGTCGGCCGCGACGTGATCGGATATTTCCACTTCTTTTTCGAGGAAGGCGTTGACAAGATTATCGAAAGTCACGTCAGTGAAACCCGTCCCTTCTTGATCGACTCGAAAACCTGACTTGTCCCCCCAACCACTCCAGTTCGATTCCTTCTTCAGCTTGCTCTTCCCACACGACCCCCTTCTCTGGAATGATCATCTCAGCGTTCGTGGCGCTACCAAGGCATGGCTGGATGCTGATCGCCAGGCTCCCCTTCCGTCCTATCTCACCTCAGAGGTTCGCACTCTCACTCTGATCTTGAGTTACTAGCGCACCAACATCTTTTTCAGGACAAGGAGCACTATCGCGAGGTATTGCTCCGCGGTGGTCTTGCTGGTCCACTCCAATGGTATCACGTCATGTCCACTGGCGCACTCGCAGAGGACGACAAGCGTAAGCCATTCCACAGCTTTGCGTTCATGTCCAATTGCTCACCATTTTCGTCAGTCGTACCCCCGGAGAAAATCCCAATTCATAAGCCAGTCTTCTTCGGAGCGTGTACGAAGGACCAGGTCTGCCCCCCAGCCATCCATGAGGCTCCATTCAAGGCCCTTGCTAAGGGTCCTTTCACTCTTGAGGAGTTCCCCGCTGATCACTGGCTCCTGATGTCCATCCCTGATCGGGTGAACAGCTCCCTGGACAAATGGATCGAAACTCTGTAGATTATGTTCGTCAGTTCGTAAGTAAAAACGAAAAGTGTTCAGTATTCCCCCTAAATTCAAGGGGGCGGAATGGTGTGGAGTCCGAGGCGAAGGCGTAGGCGAGTGAAGTCAGGTCGACTTCTTGAGGCTTCTAAAGCCTGGGCTCACGTGATTGTAGATTAATGTTCCCTCCCAAGTCCGTGTCTTCCATGATCCATGACGACATGCCTGTCGTGTTGCGATACTTCCATCCCGATTACCCGCTGAGATCGTCTGATAATTGACAAGGAGAAAAGCACTTGTTTGTGATGCATTCCTATTATAGTACGATTAAAGCTCGGCCTCGGAGCTCCTTACGCCATATAGCGCTCGATACCGCTCACTCACCGCTGCCGCCACTCCTCTCGTGATGGCTCCAACTGCGTCATCTTCGTCATGCGCTTCTCCGACGCCATGGACGCAACGGATCGCTGGGAACCCCCGCCCTCGCCTCGCTGATCCGGCGAACCCAACTCCAGGGGAGTTGAAGGCCCAAAAGGACTGGGATCGCGGGGACAAGGCCGCGCGCTTCTTGCTACCACAGCGCCTCCCGGATACCGTTGCTATCACCCTCAAACACCTCAGCACCACGAAAGAGCGCTGGACCCAACTCAGCAAGGAGTCGACGGTCAAGACTGAGTATGCCCAAAGAGATTGACTCCAGTCCTTCCTGGACACACGCTGCGCCGAGTGAGCAGACGTATGCGAGTTCCTCCAGACCCTCAGTACCTACGCAAGGAGTTCACCGCCAGTGGCGTCAAGATCTCCGACGCCGAGTACCAGCGCACGATCCTGCGCGGCATCATCGAGGAGCTAGCCTAGTTCGCGAGCTTACTCATGTCAGCGGTGCGCATCGCCACGGCCCCAATACAGTCGACCCCCAACACTCCTTGACAGCATCTGCGACGAAGCCGACCGTATCAAGTGCCGCCGCGGGCGCGCCAACCAAGGCCAGAGCTCGGGAAAGAAGGCCAATCGGACGAGGCCCTCGCCGCCACCGAAGCTGATGCCGCCAAAAGGAGATGCCGCAAGGGAAAATACCAAACTGCGATAAGCCGGGGCACTGGGCGCGCGAATGCCGGTCGCCCAAGAAGGAGGCGACCACGGCCGGACAGTCCACGCAGGTCGCTAACACTACGCCCAAGCCCGAGACAAAGCCAATCGGCTCCACCGACGCAATCACCACAGAATACATCGAAGGGGACGGCTTCTGGCCAGTGGAGGAGGAGGCACCCGAGCACATGCCGGGAGCGGACCCCGATCCGTTCACTGGGCAGGAGGAGGACCGCGGGCTGCATACGACGAGAGCGACCCGCCGGAATGGCTTGAGGAGGTAACCGGGACGGCCCCGGCGTCGATTGCATCCGCCGACGGCAGCGAAGGAGCCCACACCGAGTTATCCGACCCAGGTGCTACCACGTTACTCAAGGCACACTTAAGTTGTGCTCCCTTATCAGGTCAGGTTCCGCTCTGGGAAGTGTATGGGCATATTCGCCATGTGGATGAGCCGCAAATGCTTTTTAAAGACGTCCCGACGTTTTTCCCAGCGTTCTATCAGACACATCTCACCCTATAGAGACGACTTCTCGCATTATCACAAGATGTCGAAGGCTCCCCATTCTATACCCTTCCATTCTTCAGTCCCAGTCTATAGCAGACCCAACGAGATGCTCCGCATGGCTGATACTCCACGTACTGAACGCCTGTCCGCGATGCCTGGGCACAGTGTGGCGTAGCCAGCGTGGATAACGCAATGGTCTTACAACAGGCTGCCTACAGCCCGGAGACACCTGGAAAACTGGTACGGAACGACATGATCCCTTGGTCACGTTGAGCAGACCCGCGATAGTGTCGGTGTGCCGCAGGAAGGAACTTGATATTGGCAGATACGGATGGTACATCTACCCAATGTGAGCAATTCATACATGTCACTTCAGGCACCCATTGCGTCCCAACTCTGACATCCTTCCAGCATTCATCCATCTGGCGCTAAAAATATAAGGATCGGACGAACGTTATAAATAATGAGCGATGGGGATGAAGGGGCATAGTCTGTGACGTCCAACTCGGTCAGGTCACAGTAACCCATTGTGTTTTTCAGCTGCAGCGGTTTTTCATGTCACTGATCATATCTATCAAACCGGGGTTTTTCCCACTCCAGCCCACAATCTTGGACTCTCGGGCATCGCTTTCTCACCATCCAATCATAAAACTACCAAAAAACCTCGCTCACACGCGGCATATGGTATGTCACATACTTCAAAAACCCTGTAAACAAGAACTTATACATGACAGCACACATACATCATGTGTCGTCCATATCAATGACCGGGTACTAGTAGGGTCTGCGGCATCTCAATCAGGTCATGAGAACTGGTCGATGGGTAGCTGCCCGATTTGCAAGGGTACACTATTCAAAGTCACAAGCACGGTGACGTTCAGCCTGACTCAAAGGCTCTGTCGGAGCACTTGCAGCAACCGAACGTGAAATCAACAGACTTGGAGGCGGCCCAATTATGTCCTGAAAACGCCAGTCAATCAGTCATGTATGCATATATAATCAACTCGGCGCGTACATCACCCCCATCACCCCCTCGAAGTCGTTCAACCTTTCTCAAATGTGGGCTTATTAGCACGGTCATTGGGGCCGTGGCACGTGGCTGAACATTGACTATAACTCGTGCTGGCTGTTCGACAGACTCGCCATAATAGAGATGCGCTACAGGAGAGATGTTGGCGGTTGCCATTGTGCAACGAGAGATGCACCAGTGAATGGGCGGTATGTCGTCTAGTACGTGAAAGTTATATGGTTTTTTGACGCACCCCACAGGCACCCGTTCATTGCTTGTCATGACCTTCTATTGTGTGCCCAGGGAAGCAGCTCCTATGCATGACGAGGAACAGATGAACACTTCTGAAACTAAATTGAATGAGAGCGGTGAATGGCAAGGATGAAGGGGGATGGTGAGTGAAGGAAATCCATAAATTGAGTCCAATTTGGTCCGGTCGTTTCACCTTAAGATGTATTGGATCTTCATAGCAAGTCAATCTGTTACTGTTATTCAGGCCTTCAAGCTGAACTTCATGATACAATTATCTGTTGTCAATCTATCTTTTAATTAATTACGAAACTGCTTGCCCTTCATTGGGCCTTCGGGCCTCACTGTCTCCTTCTCATAACTGCTATCTGTATTACCGCTACTATCTGTATTAGTCACAGCCACTACTTACCGTCCCTGTAGTGGCATTGCGCTAACTCATTGACGTTCCGTCTTCCGTCATTTGACTATCTCAGCTTCTCCAATCCTCGACTACACCCCCATCCTGTCTATGCCAACCAGAAGTCACTTGCGTCGACTCTGAGAGACTATAGCCAGCGCAGTGAGGTGTGGTCAGAATGTAGTTCATAATCCTTGTCCATACGCTAGACCCACCGGCCTGTCCAGGGACTGATATAGCAGTAAAGGATGAATATACGTGTGAGGTCCACAGATGATCGCAGCTTAGAATCTGGGGCGACATTGCTTATCAACCTGACCGTTATCCACACGGTTCATATTGCGGCATCCGATTGACAAGAAAGAATATTTGAGCAAGGCAATCCATCCGTCGTGCTGATTGAGGCTAGAGTCTCGGACGCATGGATGAATTTACGTGGTAATCATCCGACTCAGCGACTTGCACCGGACTGAGCGCCAGAAGGATTGTGGAGGCTGGAAGACAAGAAAGCGGAAGGTCAATACTGCGGCAGGTTGATGTCCCCAATTTCATCAACTCTGCGGGTAAATTGTTGACGGGGTTTAGGGATAGCTAGTAGGGTAAACTAAGCTGTCCTGATGCAGCCACACCAGCCGAACGTGAACCAAGACTTGGACGCGGATCGGTCTGTGTCCTGAAAATGCCTGTCAATCGGTTTAGGTATGCATGAATGACTTGGTGCATACATCATCCCAATCAAGTCGTTCAGCCCATCCTCATGGTGCCCTTCAATTGGCAGACTCTGCAGTCATTATAATGTACATGGGAGAGTCGCCCATCTCTGGCAGTGGGGCGACGCGCCATCATGATTGTGCACCGCCGCAGGGTCGCGATATTGGTGGTAGAGTCGGAGGCCATGCAATACAAGAGAGGTGCGAACGAATGGGTGTCACGTCGGCCCAGTACGAGAAACTTTTATGTGTTGTTTGATGCACACCACAAGCGCCCCATTCATTGGGTTGTGGTGACCTTCTATTGCGTGCGAAGACAGACGACGAAGAGATGAAGATTTCTGTTCTGAATCTAGATCAAAAACCGTGACAGGGTAGTGCTGGTAGGGATGAACTTGAAAGGGGCCCAGATACTGTTGATAGAGGTCAAAACTACAACGTGAGACCAGGGCGCAAAGGAGCTGAACAACTTCCAAACTCTGCGCCCCATGCTGTGGTCATCCTGTGCTGTCAGATCTGCGCCATGCTAAAGATATCCTTTCTACCCATGGTACTGTATTTCGATACGATTGAGCGTTGTTGGTTACGATAAACATTTCGAAGTGGGCGTTTGCCCGAGGGGAAAGGGTAGACTTTGAGGAAAAGAAAGGGAGAGGGAGGGCCAGAACGGGAAAGGGAGGCGAGAGGGACAGCGGCTGCTCGCGCGACGATATTGAGGGGACACAGAGTTTCTATTTTCTTGTTGATGTTATCATATCCTGGTTGTCGAAGATGAGAACACGTTTATATGCATAGTCGTACCCCACAAGTCAGTCGATAAGATACGAATGCGGGTAGCTAGGAGAAAAGGAGAAAAGTAAGAAATAGTTAGGAGAAAAACCAAAAAAGCCAGAAAAGCCGGTACTTACAGTAATGGACACCTGAAACGCGAGGGAGGCGTCGGTCGAGGCTCTTCGGTCTAGTTTTTGGGGTACGTCGGTTCTGGAGGGCGACGGCGGCGAGAGGTGCAGGTACAGGTTATTGAGGCGGCGAGGATGATGGCATGCTGATGGTGGAAGGAATGGTCGTCGCAGTCGCGTGTTGTGTTGGCCAGTCTTGAGACATGCTTCGGCGGTGACCATCCGAACCTGAGTAGGCCATCTGGCTTTACACCTTACGTTTGCCATCTATTCTATGAAACCGGTCCCTCTTATTCTTCCATATACACTCTCTGCAACAAGTCCAGCAGAAGGGTTGCCCGATGCGCCCTCTTGTGCCAACATTGTCATTGAACAGGCATCGGTTGTTGCAAACGTATCTTGCCTTGCTCCCTGGGCAAGGGCCAGCGTACGATTTACTCCCTCTGACTCCCTGGAAGGCATAGCACTCGGTTGTGAAGACGGATCCCTCTTTCTCCTTCGTCAAAGCCAAGGCCGGCATCACATATCCACGCCGATCAGCCTCGAGAATCCCTTGTTGTCAAGATCTCCTAGCCCCACATCTGTCCAATTTTCTAGTCGTCCCCGCTCTCGCCCTAGGAGTCCGTCAACCTCTCTTGCCCCATTTTCCATTGCATCCCGCGCGCGCGTTGTATCCGGCATCTCTGACGAACAAGTTCAAGCTCCAAGAAATTATGTAAATTTTGACGAGGAACCCGAAAAGCTTAAGGAGCTTCTGAAGGGGAGTGCCAAGGATCATTCCGCTGCTGCAATTCCCAAGGGCCCACCATCACGTTCCGGTTCAACCCGACGAGGTGGACCGAAGTCATTATTGAGCGCAACCCACTCCCCGGCATTGTCTCTCACATCCCCGCCTTCTCCTTCACACAGTGCCATTTCATCACCATCCTCTCCCCTTTATCAACACACTTTAGAGCTCCACGTCTTCCCGACTTGCTCTGGCCCAGGAAATGGAGTTGTGGGTTTACACGCCCTCGCAAGCGGCCGCCATTTAATATGCCTTCAGTCCCAAGGGTATGATGACCTTATTTCATCTCATTTTTCGTACAATTAATCCATCAACTAGCGATCTCTCTGTATACTCCACCAATGACGGGTCGTGTGTAGTATCATTGCGAATTCCTCAACTTCCCGCAGTGCCCCCAGCGGGTGCCAAAGAAATACAGCCTACAGAGGCAGCTTGGGCATGGAGGAAGCTATTTATTCACGAGGCAGGAGAGGTACGCATAGATGAGACAATATTTCATCATTCCGCTGATCATCTACCACAAAGTCGTCTATCATCGTTACCTCTGCGACCATCGACGATGGATTCCCTTTGGACATGTCCATAGATAGCGAAGAATTTCGCCAAAAGCAGCTGTCTCGTGTAGCTGTCTTTGAATTGAGGGAAAATACTGACCGCGGCGATGATGATATGCGCCTCGATAAAGCTGCCGAATGGCTGATCGAAGGACCGTGTGCAGGAATTGGCTTCTCCACAGCCGGGGATGGTAAGTAATCATGATATCATGGTTAGGGAAAACGCCAATGTCCGCCTAGATGCACCAACACTCTTCTATGTGGATTCATCCAATCACCTGATTGTGCAGCGCGTAGTCCTTGTGCCAGCTGCCATCCAGTTACCGCCCGAATTTCGGGGAGACAATAGTAGCACGACGCTGGCTTCCTTAAATCCGTTTAAAGCAAACACACATTCCTCAAGAGCGGGCTGCATCCCCCGATCGTCGCGGAGAAGCATGTAGAATTCTCCTGGAGGACACTTTTGACGTCGGAGAACTGAAACCTGATCAGAGACTGAAGGGTTTACAACTGCTTTTCATAAGGGACTCGATTAGGGGCGCCGCATGGTCAGACTGTGAACTTTATGTGAGTTATACGTGATACGCAGACGCGCGCATGGCATTGAGTCATAACGCTTCTTCAGGGTTTCGAGTCTAGATCACAACGACTTATTATCAATCAATTGGGAACAACCCACGAACATTTAAAGGACATCACATGGTTTGGCTGGGATACCTATTGCGCCATTTTCTCTGTGAGCACAGGTGGTGCTGCGAAATGCCTGCGTTCCACTCATCGCATTGATCAGGATCGAGTACAAGTATCCAGGCTAAGATTGGTGGACCCGAACAATGATCGACTGCTGGACGGGCAAGGCTCTGAGATCCTCCTACAGTACGGAACCGATTTTTGCCGAGTATGCAGATTCCGCTGAATAATCTCGATAGATCGCATATTGTGACCTCAGTTGCAATCCATACACCTCAGGCCCTCCGTGCATTGTCCCCTACGACAACGCTCTCAACGGGAGTCAGCAGCGGAGGCCGGCGACAAGTTGAGCTATATACTTGTGGGGACAGTCGGAAGGAATGGGCACAAACGACATTGTGGAAATCATACGAAGGAAAGAAGAATCCTGACGACAAAAGAGGCATCACATGTCTGCTCCCACTTGAGTTCACACATGTCATCTTGGGCTACAGTATGTGTCGGACGTCCCTTCTTCACCTATTGACGATGACGATGTTGTAGGTGACGGTACCATCGGACGGTCATCGTTTGCAAATCTGGTACAGCTTAACTCGGATCTGGCATCAGAGGACAGATCTGATATTCCCTTAAATGGCTGCATTGTTGCATTGCATGTCGTCCAAAATGACCAAACGGGAGAAAGGCTTATCGTGGGCGGTGCTGACGACGGCTCGATCGCAATATGGTCATTAGAGTAAGGTTGGGAAAATGATATCACCCATGATCCCTGACAATCACCCATTCTAGATCTATGAAGACTTTGGCAAGATGGATTCTGTTCATCACACCGCTTCAGCGTGTCCTACATCAACGGTACGATAAGGGTGGCCCACTTGGTGGATGCTTGCTTTGCGTATCTGGTGATGGCACAATTGCGGTCATAGCATTGGAGAATTACAGCTTGTGAGTATTCTCCTGTCATGCTTCCATCAATGTTGCATATGACGGCATCAGCCTTTACATGGTCCCGGGTTCTCCAGCGCCGCTCATCAGGATATGCATTGGCGGAAACAATCTTCTTCTCTTGTACGCCGACGGTCGTGCACGGTTGTGGGATGTCAAGACACTTGAGTTCTGGCGATCCATGGTCCTCGAGAAAGCGAAGGAAGTGCTCGGTCAGGGTGGATGGACAGAACTGTCTGTGACGCTGTGCTCTCCATGCTGCACTCACGCTTATTTCCATGAGCAGGTCGCTTCGCGATTCGCCGTCAATGGGAAATGGACCAACCACGCTTGGCGTCTCTTCTCCGGATGCATGTATGTCTCCTCTCGCATGCGTGTCTAAGAAAACTGACGGACGAACATGGCAAGCCTCCACAATACTGGTGAATCTAGGATCGTTTCTGACGCGTGCAGTGTCCATCTCCAAATCCACAGCCGAGGACGATCAAAGTCATAAGACTCGAGAACGGACCGCGGAGGTTTTACGTTCTCTTTTGCAGGTCCTTCTCACGCCTGGCCTCAATCCTGATATCGATGCTATCTGCAGAGACCGATTAGGTCTCCCAGCCACTCAGGCATTGGTTGGTTTTCATAGGTCTTATCAGTTGTCTCATCGCAAGAGCTTCACTCTGACTTCGGTTTCCCAGGAATCACGCAAGTTCCGTGATTATTTCTGGGAACCCACAAAGTCCATGGTGCTTTTCCGGGGAAGTTTCCGCCTCCAGGGCGCTCGCCCTCATAGCTTGTTTGCGTGCTTTCACATATTTCGAGAGTGAGTCATGTATCACGGAGACCGTCCCTGCTAAGCCGCCTTCAGATAAGGCGGAACACGTCAATACGGTCGTTGCGTTCTATGCCACGGCTCTTTCCCATACAATAGGCAGAGGATATGTACCTCCCAGCCTTTCCTCCCTTGCCAGATGGTGGTTCGACGTCTCAAGTACGAGCCATTATGTTCTTGTAACGTCCATTCAACTCGCCTCACCGGTGACCTTTGTATACAGGCGAACTGCGGGTGGCAACAAGGATACTTTTTGACGCTGGAGTCGCTGGCCTGACGGACGATGAGACGACTTCATTGGTGGACCGGTGGCAGCACTCTCGTAAAGTTTTTGTGTTCTGTTGCGTCCGGTAATCACTGTTGATCTTTGGCAACCCGTGCAGTGCCATTTTTGCTTCCGGACTCTGAACGAAGGTCTCCCGTTGCATCAAAGGCTCTTCTCCTCTGCGGCTTTATAGCGGCTGGCCAATCCAGTCTGCTCTCCACGAGGTTGGCGTGTTCCCGTGCTTCTCCCAATTATAGACCGCTCTGATAGAATGCTCAATGAAGTGCTCTGAATATCATATCGAAGTCCGTGATGATATACCTCCATGAGAATGATTTGTCCTGCGAAGCACTGGCCATTGACCTTTGTTCGCGTGGGTTCAACGTATGGCAGAATTACATAGACTCCATGGAGATGTTACGAAATCTCTTCAACCTCGCAACAAGCACAAAGAAAGAAAGCATATCCGCTCAGAATGTTGGGCCGCAAGCTCGACAAGCATTACTCCACATTGTGACTGATAATACGGGGATTTTCATGACAACCCTCTCCCTCGATATCTTGCACCCACAGAGTTTAGAGCATCGGAAATCTGTGATGCAGCTCGTAGCTTTTCTGATACGCAAGGTCTGCCAATATTTCATTCACCGATGACATTTCTGATTCCTCTCTCAGAAACCTCTTTTGATTCATCCCAATCTTCCCAAACTCGTGGAAGCGGTGGTGAAGTCGTTGGATCCTAACTCCACGTCAAACCGAGACGCGGTTCAAGACGCAGCGACGGAGATCCTTGGACATGTCGTGAAAACGTGAGCGCGTCCGCTCGTTCTCGTCCCAGCTCCCGAGTTTCACCCATTTGCAGCTTCCCCTCGATTGACTTCCATATGGCGAGTCAACGCCTGGCCGTGGGGACAGGCGAGGGCGCAATCGTCATGTACGACCTGAAGACAGCCACGCGGCTATACGTCTTGGAGTGTCACAAGCAGGCGCTCGTGGCGTGCAGCTTTTCGCCAGACGGCCGGCGTCTGGTGACGGTTTCTCTGGAAGAGGGAGCGGTACTCGTCTGGAAAGTCGGAAACAGCTTCGCGAGTTTCTTCAACCCTGGTGCCCCGCCTCGCCAGGGGCACGGAGGTTCTGAACCGTTCAAGTCCCTCAGTTTCAACGTTGGCGATGCGGGTGAGTTTTCCCAACTTGCTCCCATCCCTTTAGCCTTCTTTGACTTTCCCTCATCGCCCCTGTCAGCTGTGATGTCTCTCGAGGAAACCTTCGATCAAGTACAGTTTGAATGGACTGCTGAACGCAGCGTACAACTGAGAATCCGCGATGTTACCCTGACGTTCAGCGCCTGATGCGAGAGGTACAACATCACGCTTTTTGCCAACTTCATTCTTTCATCCGCCCCACATGTTCGGAAATTCCTATCAAAAACACCCCTTCAGCTGCTGGGACACGGCGGAAGGCAGGTTATTATCAGGCTTGCCCATGGGGTTGTAGAGGGATAACTATTCCGAGGTGTCCTCTGTTTAGAACGTCTAGTCCCTCCTTCTTGGGCACCCAACTCGCGGCCATGATGTGAGTTGCCATTGGATAAGTACGATTGACAAGCCTCGATATTTCCTGGTTCGCTCTCGGGCGAATTATGGGCTGGTGCTGCACGTCCAAGAGATTATGTCGTCCCGTACCAGTTTTCCGGGCCCGTAGGCAGCCTGTTGTGAGACCGTTGCGTTATCTGCCAATGCGCCGGCTACACCACACTGCGCCCAGGTCTCGCGGACAAGTGTTGAGTGCGTGGAGTGTCAGTCACTCGGAGCATCTCGTCGAGTTTGCTATGGACTAGGAGGGAAGAATAGAAGGGTGTAGAATAGGGAGCCTTCGACAAGCCTTCAGCCAAGCCTTCACGGATTATGGAAGGGACACCAAGTCTGGTGTAGTATTTGCGGGGCTGCGGCGTCGAGGGAACCCCGGAATGAGACGCATACACTGCTATTGATAGATGAGTCCACTCGTATGGCATAAGTCAAGTGCACTGTGGGATGAGCTGCGATGCTGCCGTTTTGATGTCTCGGGGACGTAATGTTGGAGCTAAAAGGATTGTTGCTCAGTCTTGTGTATGAAAGACTGTATTAGTTAGTAAGCTAACCTAAAAGGATTGTTGCTATGTACGGTATTAGGTTTTAGGGAGAACGGTAAAAGGGGTGTTGTACTGACCTCAGTCTTGTGTATGTATGAAAGACTGAGGGAAAAATCGACCGACAAGTATTCGAATATTTACACGTACGGTCCGGCTTTGTCCGTACACACGCCACCGGTTGGCTGCACGTCCAACGCGTAAGATTTTGGTGCCGATTGTCTATGTCTTAACTAATGCAAAACCGAAGGAACATAATGGATAATAGAAACAAGCATGGGAGCTGGCGTCGGGGTTGTGTTTGACATGTAATGCATGTAGACTGACCTTGTGTTGGCAGGTTATAATCGTGAGTGTTACGATTGACTGAGCTCATAAAAAAAAAAAAAGAAAACATACTACAAGAGGCATATCATGATCAGCCTGTTGCTGTGAAATACGTTGTTCAACAGTTGGGGAAAAATTAAATATTGAGACCCGTAGGTCTACGTACGCATCAGTACAATATCAACAGCAACAGAGATGACCGGCTACACGCTGCTGGGGCGCTTCCTGAGGTACCTCAGAGGCCTCAAATCCCATTCGGTGAAGCGATCATGAATGATAGTCCATAGCACCTTACGATTTGATTGATGCGGCCAGACCTATCATTGGGCGGTGCCTACAGTAATATAAATAATATATAAAGTCGATGCTCGCAGTTCCAATCCTCCCAAACATTATTCATTTGGTGCTGGTCACTGACTACATTCTCTACGGTGCCGGCCTGTTCATAACTCTACGACTTCCACGGCTATTCATCTTAGATTCACGACCCCCCTCACAAAACAAATGCGCACTTCGATCATTTTGGCCATTTCCTGCCTCGCCATCGGCGTCGCTCCGTCGTTCGCGGCCTCTTCCAGTGTCAGTGTGTATGCCCACCTCTTCAACCGGATCCCTAGTATTGATCTTTGCTTGCATATCTGATTTTGGCCCACAGCATGAGGAGTTCAAAGTCAGACCATCGAACCCACAAAACGAACCCCAGATGGGCCGTATAACTCTCAAGGACATCTTGCGCACGTTACCCAAGACGGCTCGTTCATTGTCTGATCCTAGACCAGGGCCTAAGCCACAGAAAAAAAAAACTGGAAAAAAATCATAGTGGTGGAGCTAGTGATCTGCAAGAGTAGACCCTTGTGGGTTGGTATGAGAGTTCAGGTGGTGCACAGCAGTTGAGATGGAGATGATGATGGTATTATTTGATCATTGTAGATGTATAGTACTATTACCCTATATACAATTACTTGGAATGTATAACAAGTAAGGTAGATGACTTTCATAATCAACCAACATCATGTGCTCAGCATGACAACTTCTGAAAGAGGAAACTTTACAGCAAAAGGCTTGTTCTGTGCAGAATGGATGTTTTTCTTGGAAAGTGGTTTCCAACATTTTGTTGGTATATACTATAGACATGTGAACCTATACTTTGAGAAAAAGTTATGATTTTGAAATAGCAAAAATACAAGAATCCCAATTAATTGGGGCAAGGCAGAGATTGAAACAAAACAATCTAGATTGGGTTGGAAAGCAACACAACTCAAGCATGTTGTCACCGACTGGGGGCGGTGTCACTGACAAATCGGTTCACGTGTGAGATGAACGTGTTGTGCAGCATAGAGCGCAGCTAACAGGCCAAGCAACCCACCTTAGAGGTTGTGCTAATGCTCAAGTGATATTGGGGTGTAGAGCGATGTGTATACTCGTCTACATGTATGGTATTTATACCTCTATGACCCAGGGCTGTTCCTAAGTCCAAAAGAGGTGACTACAGGTGTCCACTATATCGCGCATTAAGTGACGCGTGATGTGGAAACGTTCTAGATGCAGCATAAGGCTGCATCTTGTGATAGATAGCGTCCTATGCATAACCCTATTGCCATAAGCGCATATACTAAAGTTCTGTCTAACACGTAACATCTATGAGCAGATCTTGAACCTTGTATGAAGGTCTTCGCCTTCTTTGATCCGTTCGGGTTCCGGTTCAACACTCCCCCTTGCTAAGTGCATCAGTAGATGCCGTGAGCATTTTCCCACATTCAGGGGTAGAATGTTAGTCCTAGTTGCTCCCTGAATTTGAGGAACTTGATGCAACCAAGGTTCTTGGTGAACATGTCGGCTGGGTTATTAGCCCCTTCAATAAAGAATAGCTCCACCTGTTTATTTTGTATGACTTCACGAATGAAGTGATAGCGCAAATCAATATGTTTGATGCGCTTTTCTTGTACAGGGTTGGAGGCTAAGAATATTGAGCCTTGATTATCACCGAACAGTGGGATGGGAGCAAGATTGATGCCAAGTTCTGTTAGTAAGGATTTAATCCAAACTAACTGTCTGCTCGTGTCAGAGAGCGACATGTATTCAGCTTCAGTGGAGGAGAGCGCGACTGTTTTCTGCGCTCTGTGAGTTCCACGAAAATATTGCTCCAGCCAGGTTCACCATATAGCCTGTAGTGGACTTCCGATTAGTCGGATCAGAAGCCCAGTCAGAGTCGGCATATGCCATCAAGCCGCCATTAGATGGTCCATCATAGACCAAAGCATAATTGGCGGTTCCCAAGAGGTATCGGCAAATATAGAATGCATGATTTAAATGATCCTCTGAGGGGTTGGCAGCATGTTGCGACAACTTAGTGACCTGCAAAGGCTATGTCTGGACGCGTTCCAAGCATTATGTATAGGAGTGATCCTATAACCTGCTGGAATTTTGACCGCAAGGCTGGGTCAGCAGCGGAAGTGTTGGGAGAGGGGTGATAGCCCTCTGGTAGCGGAGTAGGAGCAGGGTTTGCGTTAAGCAAGTCGAAACGCTGCAGCACTTTCCTAAGATACTCAGTCTGGTCTAGATGTATTTGGCCAGACTTGTGTATGATGCGCATGCGTAGAAATTCTTGGGCATCACCCAGATCTTGACATTCCCAGAGCTTCATGAAGCGCTCCTTTGTTTTATTGATTTGTTTTTTGTCTGCTCCAAAGAAGAGCACATCATCAACATAGACGATGGCTATGATGCTCTTGTCTTTACTAACAAAGAGCCCAGAGTCAGACATAAGGCGAATAAGGCCGAGCGAGGCCATGGACTTGTCAAGGGCTTTCCACCAAGCAAGTGCCGCTTGCTTGAGTCCATATATTGCAGTGTTTAAGGCGCATGACTTTACGCTCTTGGCCTTTTATTTTGAAGCCTTCAGGCTGCTCCATATAGAGCTCTTCATCGAGCTCGCCATAGAGAAAGGCAGTCTTGACGTCTAGTCCGCTAATGTGCCAGTTTTTGAGCGCTGCAAGCGCAATCATCAGGCGGACTGTCTCAAACCGTACCATGGGTGAGAATATTTCGTCATAGTCAATGCCTTCTACTTGGGAGAAGCCTTTGGCGACTAGTCTGGCTTTTTTACAACCATCAGACTTAAGGTCGAATACCCATCTGTTTTTAATTATTTTGCGATCCTTGGGAGGATCGACTAGTTCGAAGACTTTGCGTCTGTGGAGGGATTCCAACTCCTCACGACAAGCATCTTTCCACTCCTTTTGGAGTTCACTTGGCATTCGCAGAATGTCCCTAAAGGTCCATTCGCGAATCTTCGCAGTATCAGGTGTATCTGAACTTAGTGGAACTGCTTGGGCAAGCAGATAGTTCAGAAATTTGACTCCCCCTTCCCTTGCAAGACAGTAGAATGTCTTCTACCTCATCCTCAAAGGCTTGCGGCGGTTGATCGTCAAGGACGACAGGAGGGTAAGGGCCTGGGGCAGGCCGATCCTGACGTACTACCCTCACCGGAGCTACCGGGTTGGTTTTCTGTCATTGTTCTCCATGTGCAGTGTGCGCCGAATGTCTTTTTCCACTTCTGTGGGGTGTCTGCTGTTCACCATAGACGTTGCCTGGACGGGTAGGTACTTTCCTCAACCGCTGAGACCTTCGAAGAGGTACAGGTTCTTCAACGGGAGGAGGGGACGGTGTAGGAGGGACGGGCAGTTTGCTCGCGTTCCTCTTCTTCTGGCGCCTGTATAGGCTGCTCATCGTCCTCACTTTTAATTGTAGGGAATGGGTCGTCAACACCAGGAATGGTGTCTTCGACAGGTTGTTGCGGTAGTTCCTCACGCGGTTCATAAATTCGCGTGGTACCTTTAGTGCGCGCTTTGTCGCATTTGGGGTACAGGGTCTCATCGTACAGGGCGGTAGCATTTGTGTAAAGCGTATTATTAGGGAGCCTCATAAAGAGTGAGGCCTTGATCCCCTCAGTGTGACCAAGGTAGATCATTAGCTCGCTTTTAGGCGAAAGCTTATTGACTCGACGCTTTTCTGGTATGTGCACATATGCACCACAACCAAATACTCTGAGGTGTGAGATATCAGGGACCTCGTTCTTTAGGACTTCATAGGGTGTACGCCATTGAAGGCGTCTGGCAGGTGTCCTATTGTAACAGTGTGTCCCATGATTCACTGCAAATTCCCACCAGGAGGGAGGTAGACAAGCTTCAAGGCGCATTGCCTGAGCTTTGTCCATTACAGTGCGCATAAAGCGCTCTGCGCGTCCATTCTGTTGTGGAGTGTATGGGGCGCTTTGCAGGATTTTAATTCCTTCGTCCTTTAGGACGTTATCAAAGGCCTCGGACTTGTACTCTCCACCAGCATCGGACATCCACTCTTTGATTCCTGCTTTATATTGGTTCTTGACCATAGCAAGGAATTGTTTGACAGGCCATTATGGTTGACTTTTTATTTTTCAAGAGTGTGATCCATGCATAGGAGGAATAATCGTCAATGAAGCTGACGAAATATTCGTACTTATGATACGACTTCAGCAGGGAAACTCTTAAGGTCTGAGTGAATACGCTCGAACGGTGCGGAAGCACGAGTTTCAGAAGGGGGGTGTGCAGATGCAGGCATTTTGCCTTGCGCGCAGCCAGGACATACCGGCTGTTCCTGAGGGATTTTCAGGTCTTCAGGGAGACCCTTGGTATGTGTCTTTGCACGTGTTACGACATCCTTAGATGGGTGGCCAAGGCATCAGTGAATGACATCATAATCTACCGCATAGATAAGAGAATGCGCTTGCGCGCTTTCAATTGAGGCGTCTAACCAATACGTGGTTTGACCCGGGAATAAAGGGTAAGAGGACAGGATTATACGTCCAGTCCTCTCGTAGGGAAATATGATTTCTATTCCCTAATGCATGCATCCCTTGTTGTAAAAACTCCCCCATAGATAATATCCGAGTGTTAATTTTCGGAATATATAGAACAGGAGAAATGCGCATGACAACCGTTTTAGAGTTGACAGTGTGCCGAAGCAACACAGTGCCTTTGCCTTCCACATATATAGTGTTATCGGCAGTTTTAACAGGGGATCTTTCGTGCGGCAAAGCCGGCGTATACTCTATAAAGTCTTTTATTTCGAAGGTGAAGTGTGCAGATGCACCAGAGTCTAGGAGCCATAAGGATCCCATTTTACTCAAGTCGTGCTTTCCTCTACATCTCGAACAATTTGTGTTACATTCACTATGCAAGGAACTACTTCCTGCGCTAATTTGTACATTATGCGATACAAGCAAACACTTTTTAGACATATCTAGCCTGCTTGGGGGCTGGGGAGATGCTAAGGCCCCATACAGCAACCGAGATTTCTTGAAACTTGAACTTGGAACTTGAATTTCGGGATTAGCCGGGAGTGACAGGTGTGACAGGTGTGATGACAGTGACATGTCATATGATTAACTAATATCAGTTGTTTTTGTCTGTTAACTATAATTCACATATTTGCATATGTGATGTCGTGTAATGACTTGGGCTCGGGAATGATTGGCGCGTCAATCTTTCTACCCCCACCTCCACCACCCCATATGATGCAGACCCGCTCATCAATAAGTCCAGATTCCATGGAAGGAAGTCTAATCTCAGAAAGTAACAAGGCTATATGGACAACTGAAGAGGAAGCTGCATTTCTACTGTTCCTTGTTGAGCGGAAACAAGAAGGAAACATGACCTCCAACGCCATGTTCAAGGACCTTACCTTCAACCAAGCAGCCAATTCTATTAAGCCCATGCATGAGAAGGGTCCTATCAAGACTGGACCTATGTGCAAATCAAAATGGCAAAGGGTACAAAATTTTTTTGCTTTGCCATATCACGCAGCTAACATCGTCTACTACTAGATGAAGAAGGAGTACTTGCTAATCGCTGCTCTCAGGAATGAGTCCGGGGTTGGGCACCTATGGACCGATGAGAATGGAATTGTTGTTCCACCTGAAATGGAATCGGTGTGGAGTGATCTAGTCAAGGTGCGTACATAACATCTAATTTGTCAATGCCATCTGATCATTAGTAGAAAAATCAAGAATACAAGAAGTACAGGGATAAAGGCTGGCCGCATCGCAGCATCATGAAATCTCTGATGCCATCAAGTGCAAGAGGCCACCATTCATCGGGG